>ML121529.1:2095392-2112622 GCA_003788615.2 Terfezia boudieri ATCC MYA-4762 | reverse complement strand
AAAAAAAAAAAAAAGAAACTTACCGATTTTATATGTATTACTAAGCAAAGACTTAAGAAACCTACTACCTAGGTAGTAATCAGAGTTCCTTATTTTCCTATACAAATTCTGGCCAGACCAGACCATTGTTTCTTATAATGGGACTTCGCTATAGAACCTTTTATGGTGCTCGAGACTGTGTAGGCTTTAAATGTCCACTAGCTAATACAGCATGATATGCCGCTTAAGATCATGTATATATCATATATTTTCTTATTGTCACTGCCTTTCAATCCTTTATTACTATCTCAATATTTCAAAGTCCTAGTCAATCTCTTTCATATCATTACTATATGCTTGCTTCATTAAAATCCATAGGCTATTCAATATCACCTTGGTTATTATTGCTGTTGGGTTTTTGGAGGCCCCTCTGGTAAACCTTCTAGAGCAGGCAAAAATAGCCTATATCAATGGGCTACATGTGATATATGCTATGTAAGGGGGTACCAATACTATGATTGAGTACAACCTATATTATGCAATAGCTAGTGGAATATATAAATAGCTATCTCATGATTCATACTGAATGCTCGGGTATACCATCCTGGATGTATCTTAATGCTCTATGCTTGCCAATCTAATAGGCTTTCCAATCATCACCAAGGGGAGACCACTGTAGGAGGTAAGGGGAGAAAGCAGTTAAATAGGACAGTATCAGACCTACCACAAGTCTACAAAAACCAACAACTATGATAAATCATAACATAGACCTCTAGGTAGTGCTACAATTGATGCAGATGCCTTCACTGACTTTGAAGACTTTGATAAGGTGGAAATTGAGGAACAGCAATGGATTTTACAAATTTAGACGATTTTGGAGATAAGTAGACACCCACCATGGGTTGAGTGCTAGGAGATCTATATTCGCTTATATTATAATAGATATATAGGGCCTTGAGTGATCTATAGCAACTATTGGTGTAGGCTAACGCCAGGATAGAGTGCTTATACAATGGAATATGTTAATGGGGGGATTTTTTGCTCAGATTCATATGTAGCGTTCCAAGGATTTTCTCTGCCTCCAAGTTAGTATGCGTATGATATAGAGCGGGTTCGATATAGTACAAGTTGTCGTGGTCAGTACAGTAGTACAATACACGCATCTAAGGTTGGGCCATGCCTTACCACTTCAGTTGATTTTGTTATGGGCATTTATTCTAACAATGAATTTTCTAGACCCAAATAAAACCGACAATAATCAGAGGCGGCTTGACTCCAAAGACTACCAGTATCTACCGAATATGCTACAGCTACTCTGGCAAGAATAGTTGTGGCATTTGCAAGCGTTGAAAAATTACAAGGAAAATATGGAATTGCAGTGAACAAAATCACAAGTTTCGACACTGAAACTCTCATTCAACATCCTGTTCCTTCTGAACATCCGAAAATCTTCTGAATTTGTGGGAAGGGAAGACCTGATCGAGAGCTTGAAGCAGAATGTAGAAGAAGGCAAATATACCCAGAATACAATCGTCCGCACCGGGGGTATGGGGAAAACTCAACTTGCATTAGAGTATATCTATCAGTATTATACAGATTATTCATCGGTCTTTTGGATTAATGCTGCTACTGACCAGACTACAATACTCGGATTCACTCAGATAATGCAGCGGCTTATCCAACATCATGCAGAGGTCTCAGAGGATTATTCACATATAGGTCGGCTGTTGGATATGACTAGTAAACTGGACTCCAATGGACGCTTTGCGGTTACACAAGAATCAGAGGGAACATCAGAGGCACAATATGTTGTGGATGCTGTGAAGCGATGGTTTGCATTACTGGGGACTACGAATTGGCTTCTTGTGTTTGATAACCTTGATGACCCTGACTTAGTTGATATAGAAGAATATATTCCGGCATGCAATCATGGAACTGTGATCATTACAAGTAGGCGGCGTGATCTACAACAAGATTGTAGGGGGTTCGAGGTGCAGCAAATACAAACCATAGAAGCTATACAGCTGCTACTCAAGGCATGTGCAATGCCTAAGTTCGAGGATCTGATACCTAGTGGTAAGTAAAGCCTATAAATATTGAGGTATCTTATCTAATTTGGCAATGCATATACAGAACAAACCACTTCCAGTACTATAGCAGATTTTGGAATACCTGCCACTTGCTTAGATCAAGCTGGAGAATATATTCATATGGCACAGTACTCATTAGGTAAATATCTACAAGATTACCGAACCAATGCGAGTTATCTTCTAAGCAAAGGATGGAAAAGGGGAAAGCAAGATAGATCGGTGTTTGCTACATGGGAGATATCATTTAAAACAATCCAGCAAAAGAGTCCGAAAGCGGCCAAGTTACTATCAATATGCGGGTTTCTTAACAATGAGGACATTTTGGAAGAACTTTCGAAGCGTGGGATGAACCTAGAACCACATGGTATAACTGTTGTTTCAGTTATTTAAATTTCTTCATGTCTTTTATAGATTTAAACTTTGTGGTATGTTTTTTCTTTGATATTTTAGCTTTTGATATATTTTTTTAATATTTTTAATTATTCTTTATAATATATGTCTTTAATAGAAAAGAGCTTAAAGTTGCAGATAGTTTTTATGACCACGCTAATTATTACTTGGTACAGACTTGAAAGATACACTTTCATACTCGTGAGGCCTCACGCTAGCGTCAGTCACCTTACAGACTAAATTCAAGGCACGGATCTGGTACCTATATCTAAGTAGCTATGGAGGAGTAATAGAGGAGCTCGGGAAGAAAAGTATATACATATATAGCCCTCAATCACCAATAAGGCCTGACGACTGCCCTCAAATGCCCAAGTCACCAACTATAGCCACGGACATAACCAGGAACCACTTGCAATCGGTTGAGAAAAAAACTTTTGTCAGCAATCTAAGTACGGCTGCCCTGCTCCTTCCCCCGCCGACCTGCTTCTAAATAATATAGCAGCGACCATCCCCGATCGAGAAGGTCGCCTAAGCAAGGGCTCGTCGCCCATTCACAATTTTCTTCACCCAGTTGGAAGAAACCAACCACACCACCATCATTAGGATCATCTACGACAATAGGGGCGCCATAAATGCCCTCCCGGACCACCCCACCGATTGGTCCAATGCATTGGTACACATTAGTCGTCGTGAATTGCGTGAATGGGATAACAATAATATACCTGAGGGCCGTGGAGGCGCGTCATCAAAGACTCCAGCAACCCTCAGAAATACTAAACCCGTGCTCATTGAGTCCAAGGTACACCATGTATTATATCGTACCTCGCTTGACCGTAGTAGGCGTTTAGGTGGTTGCGCTTGAAAGTAGTCGGTGTTCTGGAAGGCTTCAAAAGATATGTTGGAATATCTTGTTAGGCAGCGGAGGTGCTAGCGAGGCAACATGGGTGCAGAGCGGATCTATAGTAATATGTCTACTATAGCGGATGGTAATACGCAGAGTGGAAAATAGAGCACAGAGTGGACAATAGAGCGCAGACGATGTCGAGCGAAGTCTTGCTTAATTCTGAGGAAAATACAGGTCCGGAGCGTTGCGCATATATATGAGAAATTCAGGGTAAGGCAATGCGCAGGGATGTGTTATTCAGCCAATTAGAAGCAATAAAATCCAAAGATTGTGGATAGCAGTCGGGTGGCAACCACAGGCACCCAACCTGACATATGTAAAATACTTGCGTACGTGTGAACGTAAGAAGCTTGCGTGTGCAGTCATAAGGTGCTTGCGTATGTGCGGACATAAGGTGCTTGCGAGTGCGGAATCAGCTGAATATTGTGGTGGCAATGATGGCGTGGATAATCCGCGGTAACGGCAACACCGGATGGCGCAACAGCAATAACCGGATATATTGGATGTGCGTTTTAGCTAAGGCTTTGGAAGGAAATAACTGAACCAAGACAATATCTAAGGCCTCGAAACGCTCCGTAATCTCCCCAATATGAACACCACTAATATCAGCGTGAGGATGGTAGACATCATCAGTGCCCAGGAAACCATGGTTGGCTACCGTGAGTCTAGGCTCGCCGAGATCGCACCGAATGAAGACCCCGCATGTGGTTGCCACGGCCGTTGTCGCATATCCACCCTTGCATCTTGTCGGTCCACTTTCGACATGGACTCTAGGAGATAACCCTTTAGTATAGTAATTTGCCGTGTCTGTTCTGCCCAGGATCCATAAGGCGTTCTCGTCCCTGCACCATCATTCTAAGAGTCGGATTCAAGTGCCTGCCAGAGTGGGCATCACACACAAGACGGTCAACACCTCACCTTCGACTGTCCAGATTTCAACGACCATCCCATATGGGTCGAAGAGCAGGACGGGGACGAATGGGACGCGGCAGAGGCTTTCTTCGGGTTTTTATATAGGCGGTGGATTGGGAGGGGTGGCCGTCCCTGAAATGTTTATGTGCTTAGTTTTTATCTCGGTCGTGTTTCGTTTAGTTCAACGTTTACCCTATACCGGGAGAGGGCCCTTGACGTTTATTTCTCTTTTGACCGCTATTTTGTTACTGGATTTTTTATTCCCCTCGGCGATCGTTCGATTTCGGGGCTTTTCCTTCAGGCAAGGGGCTTCTGTCAGGCCTCCCAGGGTCCTCTGGCATTTGCCAGTTAATGACAGCATGGGGCTCCGCGTCTCTTGAGCTTTCTATTTCCATCACTGTTATACTTGGCCACTTGGCCCTTGATCTTCGTCGTAGCATTCTTTGTATTTAGTGTTGGGCCAGTAACTTGTAAGATTACGAGGTTATTAAGCGAAGGAATCTTGAGAAGAGAAGAGTTCGATGTATTATGAATAATCAGAGCTATCTTAGATATCGCTATAAGTCTAATTGCTTATGGTCCTTAGTGCTCTATCTAAAAAAAATCCCTTCCTACGGTATTCTCGGTTCCCTTATATCTATCCTTACAAATTGAAACTGGCCATTTTGGGATCCCTGTTCCTTCCTTGTTTCCTACTGCAGAATTCAAACCGACCTATTCCAGCTTATGATCTTCGTTTCCATGGGTCGAGAGTATTTCCAACATAACTTGCCTTGTCCCTGAATCCACCCGGACTTCCGGGTGGCTCCTAAGTGGACCGAATAGGAGTAATGAGTAAAAAGAAAAAAAAAAAATTAGGAATGTTGGAAGTCCGAATGATAATCTCAGGGAAGGCATAAGTTACTCTTGTTGCGTTGTATATTGTTAAAATCCACTGGCGCTCAGTGGGAGTGGGATTTCGAAAATCCTGAGTAGCCTCATCCCATAAAGAGAATGGTGCCCTGAGATGTGTCTGGCTCCAGGCCCGTGGGAACCCCATGAGGGGGATATTGTTGACGACTGAGTTGGTAGAGGGTGGTGGGGCGGGGTATGTGAATAATTGGTCGAGACTGAGCGAACAGGGTATGCGTGCACTCTTGCTGGAAAGGCAACGGAGGGAGCCCGAAGCCGGAGAGTTTCCAAGTCATTGACTATATCGTGGATTAAATGAGGATGGGGACGCTCTGGCTCGAAACGTCAAAGTTGGCATAGTGTACCTATTGGAACGGCGAGGTACAAACGTAGGTGGTCCTTGGTTATGCCTCTGGAGGCGATGATGGGACCGAATAGGAGTAAAGAGTTTTAAGAAAAATTAAAAAAATCTGGAGGCGATGAGGCTATATAAACAAATTGAGCTGGCTAATTACTATGCCGCCACATGATAAGTCAGATAGTGATGAGTCAGATAGCATATGTAGATAGTTGGGATAGATATATGTACCCAGCTGCTGAGCACCCTCCCGCATAGCCTGTCCTTGGGCGAAAGCCTTGCTTATGGAATACCAATGCCATATTATTGATCGTAGTGAGGGTGTCAGGGTGGTCCACTCCCAAAGCTTTCTCAGACCCAGCCAATGCGCGCCCATGAAAGATTGGGAGGATCTCGACCGCCCAATCTGGATTCAAGAGGAGGATGGGGACGATTGGGATGCCGTAGAAGCCTTTTCCGGCTTGCTCTATAGATGCATGGCGGGGAGGAGGGGCCCTTGAATTTTGCGAATTTTTGGTTTGGTATTTTGTGAACCTTGGTTTGTTTGGTTGGCCAGGAGGAGAGGCCCTTGAGTTCTGTTATCTCGATCCAAATTATTTTTTTTATTATTTTTTTTTCACGCGGGCCTCAGTCAGGCTTCCCGAGGGAGGTCCTCTGGCATCAGGCCGGTTAATGACAGCACGGGGGCTCCGCGTGTCTCCCTCGCTCCGTTGCATGTCAGCTATTTGTATTTAGTGTCGGACCTAGCAGATTAACTTGCCTTGTCCCTGAATCCATAGTACATATAAAGACTTTTTTTTTTTTCTTTTAAGAATTCACACATAGATATGTTCTGTCCTGCGTGGGCTGTCCTTCCAGGAATTGGCCCAATACATAGTGGTCAGTTAAGGTGGATATGCGTATACAGGCCAGTTAAGGTAGGCTCGCCACTCAATGAATGTATGCATGCCAGTCAGCTGAACATACGTATACATAGGCTTGCCACTATCAGTATGGAACCCGCTCAGCTGCATACATGTATACGTAGGCTTCGTTTTTTATTTTTAAGAAAAAAAAAACTCATACTCCTATTCGATCCCAGTAGAGGGACCAATAGGAGCTACGTAGGCTTGCCACTTATCAGTATGGCACCTATCCGACTCGTGAGCTACTACACATACCAGACTCATTAGATGCACCTAATATTCAAATTCTAAAGGGATTTAGTATTACTACTTCTGACTATGCATAGCCTGATATTGCGCAGCAATATATCACACTTCGTGAAGCTGCTCGCCGTACTGCACTTAATTAATATCCTGAAGTATGTCTTCCGCATTCTGTATTAATTTTCCACCTAGACTTACATTTACGACAATATCCCTGCAAGTGCAAGGGGAAATGCCAAACCCGATAATGCAGCTGTATTAAATCTGTTTTGTATTGTAGCAGCTGCTGCAATCCATCACATAGCTGCTTGAATACTCCTATCGGCCAAGATGCACAGTCGCAATAGGACTTGGAAGCGGACTTGGTACATTGGAAGCAGACTTCGAAGCAGACTTGGAACCAGACTTGGAACCGGACTTGGAACCGGAACTGGAGGAATCTACAGTTAGGTGGCAATGAATTTGGTACCCCGCATAATAGGGGGCGAGTATGCAGCATACTTTAAACCTATAATATATAAATATGTGCTAATGCAGGACTCTGATATAAGGGAGGTAGGTACCCATAATAGAGGGCGAGTATGTAGCACGCTTTAAACCTATAATATGTGAGCTAAATGTATGCTAATGTAGGACTCTAATGCAAGGGGGGTACCAAATTCATTGCCACCTAACTGTATACAACACTTGAAAGCAGACCTTGAGGATCATGGTGATATTTCATTACTAAGTACCATTCATGTTCGTCCGTACTGATAAGTAAGCATGATGATATTTTATTAGTAGTACAATTCATGTTCGTAAGCGCTGATTTTTTTTATTTTATATTGACTACAATTCATGTTCGCAAGCGTTGATGTATTTTCAACTTCCATGTACTTCACTAAATAACTACATTTCGTTAACGCATTCCCGGGAAGGACAGAACAGATATATAGATATAGGGTCTGATCGAGACTATATAGATATTTGATATGGTTAAAAGAGAGAGAGATAGGTAAGTATATATTGGATGGCGAGCTTGAATTTAGGCGTTAACAATGTACCAGAGTATTTCTCCATTTTCACTGGTTACCAACAGCAGTAACCCACTTGCACTTGGGGCTGCGCTATGCCCGTACCAGTAATAGTCATATTTGGCTGTACGTTACGCCAACCTCCCTTTAGACTCCATTCGCAACCGTGATATGTCTGAAGTCCATATGTTTGCGGCGTATATATATATATGGAATTCATGCATTTCGTGGCTTATATATATTATAGGAATTCATGCATTCGCCGCTTATATGTAGGTACATATATATTGTAGGTCGAAACTCCAGGATTCGAAACTGAGGTTGGAAAAAGATATTACGACAGAAATTCCTTCCACTGGTGCGATGGGAGACACCGTATCTTGCCTTGTTCCATCCAGTATACCTTTCCAGACTATAGAGCTATTTTTGGAATATCATAAATCCCGGTGCAAAATAGGAACACATATTAGGACACCGGGGCTTGATACGTACTTCGCCATGACTGCGAACCTCGGCACACATACATTCTTCATGGTCATGCTGGCTATAATGTTTTGGCTTGGATATACAAACTTAGGGCGAGCGTGAGCGGCACCTACATATGCGGGGAACAAGTAGTGAAGGGGTGGGTACCGGGATGAGTAAGTATGAGAGCGAGAAGGGAATGGGGAAGGTGGAGACTGTAGAGGAGAAATTGGTGCTGGGAAATGAGGGGAGCGAGAGTAAGCTCCCTAAAGAAGGTGAAGAGGAAGGAGAGGCGCAAAAGAGGAGGGAAGAGGCGGAGATGTTTATTAGGATTGAGACGCCAAGGGTGAGGTATTATCTGGAGGTTATTTCGAAGTTGTTTGTTTATTCTGGTTAGTAGTATCTGGTTTCACTTGCAATGTATTTCTGCTAATGTGGGGGGGGATTGGATGGGTAATGCATGGCTTGCGGTGGTGGGGAACCCGATGGGTGTGCGGTGATTGATTCCTGGAGGCGTAGTCTGGTTTGGAGCATTGGGGGTTTGGAGCAATTTTGGGGAAGTGAAAATAATGGAAGTCGTGGCATACTTAATGGTTTTACTTGATTTAGATATCCCGTATTGGGAGAATTAAATTTAGACATTTCGAAATGAATGTTCTTTGCGAGTGTCTTCAGGAAGTACTAGTAGGTTAGAATTCTATCGTGACCTCAGGAAGAATCAATGTTATCACATTCTCATAAATGACATTTGGAGATGTGCACTTGAAAAAGCAAATTATCCTTTTTAGATTTTTCGACTTTTTTCGAGGGAGATTCCAGGCTGGGATACATACGAGATGCAAGTGAGTTGTCCTGAGGTTGCACTGGAGCACATCGATTAAAGTCACTTATAGATACATATATATAGAAATTTGATATGGTTAAAATAAAAAAGAGAAAGAGATAGGTAAAGTATCTATTGGTTGGCGAGACTTGAATTTAGGCGTTAACAATGTACCAGAGTATTTCTCCATTTTCACTGGTTACCATCAGCAATACAGTAACCCACTTGCAACTTGCACTTGGGGTTGCCAACCTTGTGTTGTCCTCCTGATTGAATCATTCGTTTAGAACGTCACTATCTTGAGCTGAAGCACCTATAGCCCCTGGCGGTAAAAGTTCACACAAACACGGTTTGTGATTGTATTGCTAGAAGATCATCTATATTGTGAGGGAATCGAATGATTGATAGAATATTGAGAGGAGAAAGATTGGACCTTTAAATACCCCCGAAAACACTCCACCCCTTCCAAAGACAGGCATCTCGCCTGCTTGTACAAAAACAACACTTTGCCGGAAGTGCATCTCCCACTTAGACAAAAAGATACAATCCCACTGAGACGAGAACATACAATCCCACTTAGACAAAAACATACAATCCTTACTTAGACAAGAATGTACAATCCGGAATCCCACTTAGACAAGAACATACAATCCGGCTATCTAACAGGCGGGGTTTGTTAGCAACCATGTCAACCTGCTTGATTGGATATAACTACCGGTATTTCCTTTGGAATTATCCACCCTTCGAAACATCCGCATTAGCTGCTGGGACTATTACTACATTGCAAGCGCGTCTGGAGGATCTTGGCCTGTTCGGTTTGCCAAGTTCTTTCGTGGAGGGCAATCAGGCTACGGATTGTGGATTTGGTGCTTGGGTGGTCCACGCCCAATGCCTTCTCCTTCCCAGCCAATGCGCGCCCATACCACTCTAGCGCTTTCTCATGCTGTCCTTGATTGCCGAATACAAATGCCATAGTATTGATCGTAGCGAGGGTGTCAGGGTGGTCCACACCCAATGTCTTCTCCCTCCCAGCCAATGCGCGTTCATACCACTCCAGCGCTTTCTCATACTGTGCTTGGTAGTGGAATACCTCTGCCATATTATTGATCGTAGTGAGGGTTTCAGGATGGTCCACTCCCAATACCTTCTCAAACCCAGCCAATACGTGCCCATACCACTTCAGCGCTTTCTCATACTTTCCTTGTTCACAGAATACCGATGCCATATCACCGATCGTAGTGAGGTTGTCAGGGTGGTCCACTCCCAATGCCTTCTCCTGACCATCCAATGCCTGCCAATACCACTCCAGCGCTTTCCCATACTGTCCTTGGTAGTATGATACCCTTGCCATATTATTGATCGTAGTGAGGGTGTCAGGGTGATCCACTCCCAAAGTTTTCTCCTGACCAGCCAATGCGCGCCCATACCACTCCAGCGCTTTCTCATACTGTCTTTGCTTACGGAATGCCATTGCCATATTATTGATCGTAGCGAGGGTGTCAGGGTGGTCCACTCCCAATGCCTTCTCCTGACCAGCCAATGCGCGCCCATACCACTCCAGCGCTTTCTCATACTGTCCTTGCTTACGGAATACTGTACCCTTGCCATATTATTAATCGTAGCGAGGCTGTCAGGGTGGTCTTCTCCTAATGCTTTCTCAAACCCAGCCAATGCCCACCTATACCACCTCAACGCCTCATGCTGCCGTCCATGCCTCCTATATAAATCCCCTAAACTACAAGATCCATCCTGTATGTTCATATTATTGACTCCTGCGTATTGTTCCATGTGTTTTGTTACTGCATCGATGTGTGGCATGACACGCCGCTCAAATATCCAGTCTTCTGTGTATCCATCATTTGACTCACTAACTCCTGACGCAACTACTTCGAAGGCCTCCTGTGCTATATCTATTTCCTTTTGTGGTTCAGACTTGAGTCGAAGCTTCGCCCAAGAATGTACCAAAGGATGGATACTGAAACTATTATTGTTGTGGCTTCGCTTTGCTAGCGAGTACGAAAGTAATGTCCTAATTGTATCTTTCAAGTCTATACCAATTAATAATTAGCGAGGTCAATAAAAACATATATAAAAAATATTTTTGTAATATACCAAAAGTTACAATATAAAGAAAAATACTAAAAGTTTAAATCTATAAAAGACATAAAGAAATTTAAAAAATTAAAACAACGGCCCATACCATGTGGTTCTAGGTTCATCCCACGCTTCAGCAGTTCTTCCGAAATGTCATCATTGTTAAGAAACCCGCAAATTGATAGTAACTTGGCTGCCCTTCGGACTCTTTTGCTGGATCGTATTGAATGATATCTCCCATGTAGCAAACACCGATTTATCTTGCTTTCCCCCTTTCCATCCTTTGCTTAGAAGATAATTCGCATTGGTTCGGTAATCTTCTAGATATTGACCTAATGAGTACTGTGCCATATGAATATATGCTCCAGCTTGATCTAAAGCAAGTGGCAGGTATCCCAACTCTTCTGCTATAGTACTGGAAGTAGTTTGTTCTGCATATGCATTGCTAAATTAGATAATATATCTTCAATATTATAGGCTTCACTTACCACT
This sequence comes from Terfezia boudieri ATCC MYA-4762, assembly GCA_003788615.2. Lineage (NCBI taxonomy): Eukaryota > Fungi > Ascomycota > Pezizomycetes > Pezizales > Pezizaceae > Terfezia > Terfezia boudieri. The sequence continues at coordinate 2,101,060 of ML121529.1, read as the reverse complement.
AGATATCAGATCCTCGAACTTAGGCATTGCACATGCCTTGAGTAGCAGCTGTATAGCTTCTATGGGTTTCATTTGCTGCACCTCGAAACCCCTCCGACCTTGTTGTAGATCACGCCGCCTACTTGTAATGATCACAGTCCCATGATTGCATGCCGGAATATATTCTTCTATATCAACTAAGTCAGGGTCATCAAGGTTATCAAACACAAGAAGCCAATTCGTATTTTCCGGTAATGCAAACCATCGCTTCATCGCTCATATCATCGAAAATCTTGTAGTAGTCTGTAGCGGCCTTCGCTAACTGCACTGCCAGGCTGACAACTCCGACGGTGAGGCTAGCTGGGTCCATTATCGGTCTTATTTGGGTCTAGATTTGAATGTTAGAACAAATGCCCAAAACAAAGGTAACTGGAGGGGTAAGGCATGGCCCAAACCTTAGATTCGTGTATTGTACAACTGTACTGAAGTTAGTTGGCATTCACAACAGGTGTTATATAAACTCGTGCGGGGAAGGGCAAAGGCATGAGGCTCAATCTTATACCATACCTTTTTGTGGCGGAGGCGCATACATATTTACATTTACATGCCCCCCTCCAAATTTCCGAGTTTTTTGTTTTCTTTTAAAAAATAATTAATTCCGGTCACAATCATCAAGGTTGCAATTCGGCGCACTCTTCATATAGCAGCATTATCTACTGTAGTCTCCATTGGTTTTTCAGGAATCTAAGTAGGCAACCTAGAATAATAGGGATATTCAATCTTTGATCTGTATGCTTTTTCAAGTCCGACAAGTACGATCGTATATACGGTCCCAAGTTTGAATAGCTCCCATACAAAGTATTTCGGAAATACGGTACCGTACGGAGGTGCGGAACAAAAGTCATTTCCCCTTTCTTCTCTGGGAAAACCCTGCATATGCATACATATGCACGCATAAATACTTGGAATATGCATTTCAGTTCGAATTCAAGTTGGCTGCGACTAGTGTAACCATGCCCTCGCCCCTTGCCCACCTCACACCAGGTGTTGATAACGGCATGAAGCGTTCCTTGTATGTCCGACGCCCTGGTTTCCTCCCACGCTTCTGAACACCATCTTTGGGGACCTCTTTTCGGCCTTTAGGACTAGCTGAGATCATGATAACGATCGGATCAACACTGACAATTTGGTCAGTCTCCGGCATATACCTCCATTCATCAATGTTAAGATCATCCAAATTGACACTTCTTGAATACCAACAAGAGACTTAAGATGTGCAATACTAGGAGGTGCTCGATTGGCAGGTTGGGGGGTGCTCGATTGGCAGGTTCAGGGGCTATGCGATTGGAGAGTTGATATCTAAGAATTGAGGTCAATATAAGCAATTTAAGAGGGCGGAGAAGGGCAATATACTTGATGAATCAAGATGTTTGGGAAGAGTTGGTTTGAAGGGGTTGAGGGTGGGTGAAGGGCTGATACCTATATGATGAATTCCATAGTTGGAGAAGAGTTGATATCTGGCCAATTGAGTTGTCGGCGATATCCAGTGAATTGAGAGATTAAACAGTGAGAAAGTAAGACAACTGATGATGTGGTTGAGTCGGTGGAAGGCCATAGCACTGAGACATCCGTAAATATGCGTGAATGCTGCATGCATAGTCCTGCATATTAAACTCCCAGATAGGAAAGGGGAAAAGACATTTGTTCCGCTAGTCTGGTTTTGTTCCGCGCCTCCGTACCGGTACTCTTAGTCTGGTTACGGTACTCTCCATATAAAATCCAACGGTAATTACGGTGGGCCGGGGCTCTTGGCGAGCTAAAGACGCAGCCAAGGTCACATGAGAAGTCAAGCGGATGCACAGTGCGAGGTCACGAGGGGCGACTTGGCAAAGGCTAGTGTAATGCTTAACGAGTTTGGTACCTAGAGTCAAACTGCGTAACGATCGACACCCACGTGACGATCGGCATATGTGTGCATGAGATTCTCAATATATCCACCAACTCTTTGCAGTATACCTGTCATGAGAATATTGAATATAGCCTAAAAACACTCGAAAAATCTAAATTTCAAATCTACAACCCACCCTGGATTGCCCTGAAGCCTCTAGAGCTCTCACACCTTCACCGGCCCCTACAACCCTCCCCCGGTACTACAATCTCCTCTCCTACGATAACTACCTACTATCATAATCACTACTAGTAGTCATAAGCTCCTCATAAGTATACTCCATAAGCCCTATTAGTATAGATTTGAGCCGCTCACTATATGTAGAACTGTAGGTGCCAAAAAACGATATTGCCGTTTCTAGCATATACAAATCAGGCACTCGGTATTAAATTTCAAACATTGTATGAGCTTCAATTGAGCTATATTCGCAGGATGGCAAACTTAAAGCCTCAAGGTACCTACCTATGTGGCCTTTGAGTCTCAAGATACTACTTTACTTTTTTGGCCTTTAGTTCTTTAGCTAACTTGCGGCCATCTCAGTTTCCAGGCTTTTCGGCTTCAAGGGCCTCAGCATGTGTGATATAAACTATTGTATGCTCAATATAGGCTCATTAGAGAGTTAAAAGATGCTTAATTTCCTTTTGTGATCGACACTTTACTTCTATACGATGGCTAAACAATTTGAAGGTTTAGGAGTTTGACTGGATTTACTATCTCCGGTATTGAGTTTCGACCAATTTAAGAGCCACATAGGTAGGTACCTTGAGGCTTTAAGTTTGCAATCCTGCGAATATAGCTCAATTGAAGCTCATACAATGTTTGAAATTTAATACCGAGTGCCTGATTTGTATATGCTAGAAACGGCAATATCGTTTTTTGGCACCTACAGTTCTACATATAGTGAGCGGCTCAAATCTATACTAATAGGGCTTATGGAGTATACTTATGAGGAGCTTATGACTACTAGTAGTGATTATGATAGTAGGTAGTTATCGTAGGAGAGGAGATTGTAGTACCGGGGGGGGGTTGTAGGGGCCGGTGAAGGTGTGAGAGCTCTAGAGGCTTCAGGGCAATCCAGGGTGGGTTGTAGATTTGAAATTTAGATTTTTCGAGTGTTTTTAGGCTATATTCAATATTCTCATGACAGGTATACTGCAAAGAGTTGGTGGATATATTGAGAATCTCATGCACACATATGCCGATCGTCACGTGGGTGTCGATCGTTACGCAGTTTGACTCTAGGTACCAAACTCGTTAAGCATTACACTAGCCGTTACCAAGTCACCAGCCTCCTGACCACGCACTATGCATCCGCTTGACTTCTCATGTGGCACCTTCCCCCGCTGCCTCTTATTAGCTCGACAAGAGCCTCCTCGCCCACCCTAATTACCGTTGCATCCCCATATGGAGAGTACCCCAACCAGACTAAGAGTACCCCTACGGAGGCGCGGAACAAAACTCAAACGAGCGGAACAAAACTCTTTAAACCTGCCCTCGATCTGGGAGTTTAAAATGCAGAACTATGCATGCTAGCATTCACGCAGTATATACGGATGTCTCAGTGAAATGGCCTCCCACCGACTAACTAACTGTACTATTTTCTAACAAGCATAATGCACCTGGAGCTACAAGCGTACACCCGGAGCTACTAGCGTACACCCGGAGCTACTAGCGTACACCCGGAGCTACTAGCGTACACCCGGAGCTACTAGCGCAAAGCTTGGCATTCTGCGCCGGTTCGGAGCAGAATTAGCGTAATTTTCGGCGCAGTTTACTCCCAGACTCTTATTGGAGCGCTAAGAATAATTATGAGTCTGGGCACGAGAACAACTCTGCACCAAATGTCCGAGTTTTTTGTTTTCTTTTAAAAAATAATTAATTCCGGTCACAATCATCAAGGTTGCAATTCGGCGCACTCTTCATATACACCTATGTGGAGCAACTTGGCGTATGCAACACTAATGCAGCAGGCTTGGCATACTCCACATGACACATTATGGACATTTAGGTATATTCAAGGTAATATGGATATTCAGGTAGTCTGGTTATATTCAGGGCAGAGTACGTACAAGGTAAAACTCATTAGTACATGGCTGCATTGCCATTGCAACCCGTTTTGGAGCGTGCATATGCAAGGTTCCCAACCCGGAAGGAGGAAAAGACTTTTGGTGTGAGCACTGTATATACAGTACTTACCGGTACATATAAGCGGCGAATGCATGACAACCTCAGTTACCTTGTAGTCAAGAACTTTCTCCTCTCGTATTACCTTCCATATTATTCTAGGTTGCCTACTTAGATTCCTGAAAAACCAATAGAGACTACAGTAGATAATGCTGCTACCTACATATACCTTTCCAGACACCAGAGCTCTTTTTGGAATATCATAAATCCCGGTCCAAAATAGGAATATACCAGGACACCGGGGCTTGATACGTACTTCATCATGACTGCTAACTTCGGCACACATACATTCTTCATGGTCATGCTGCCTATCATGTTTTGGTTTGGATATACAAACTTAGGGCGAGCGTGAGCGGCACCAACATAAGTACCGGGATGAGTAAGTATGAGAGCGAGATGGGAATGGGGAAGGTGGAGACTGTAGAGGAGAAATTTGTGCTGGGAAATGAGGTGAGCAAGGGTAAGCTCCCTAAAGAAGGGAAAGAGGAAGGAGAGGAACAGGAGAGGAGGGAAGAGACGGAGATGTTGTTTCACTTGCCATGGATTTTTCTGCTAATGTGTGGGGGATTGGATAGGCATTGCGTGGCTTTGTGGGGTTTGGGATGGATGTGCGATGATTGATTTCTCGAGGCGTAGTCTGGTTTGGAGCATTTGCGGGTTTGGAGCAATTTCGGGGAAGTGAAAATAATGGAAGTTGTTGCATACATAATGGTTTTACGGTTTGAGTCTTGAATTACTAAGTAGATATCCCTTGTTGAGAGAGTTATATTTAGGCATTGTTCTTTGCGGGTGGCTTCTCGAAGTACTAGTAGGTTAGAATTTTAGAGCATTTCATATCGTGACCACGCTGGGTATTAGGTTACTTCAGCGCAAGATCGTGGCGTTCCAAACGAATTACTCAATCAGGAGGACAACACAAGGTTGGCAACCCCAAGTGTGCAAGTGGGAACTGTATTGCTGATAGTAACCAGTAAAAAATGGCTAAATCTTCAAGTCTCGCCAAAACAGATATATACTTACCTATCTCTCTTTTAGCCATATCAAATATCTGTATATGTACAGTATCTTGTAAGTGAATCTAACCAATATTGCTACAGTGCAATAATCTCAGGACAAAGCATCTCGCATGCATCCCATCCCATTCCAGCCCAGTATGATACAGCAGAACTCCACGAAACAAAAAAAACTAGGAATCTCCCTTCGAAAAAAAGTAAAAACATAAAAAATAAATAAAAAATAAAAAAAATAAAAAGGATAATTTGCTGGCGGGGTTTATTAGCACCATGTCAATACCTGCTTGATTGGATATAGCTATCGGTATTTCCTACCTTTGGAATTATCCTCCCTTTGAAAACATCCGCATTAGCTACTGGGACTATTGCTAGATTGCAAGCGTGTCTGGAGGATCTTGGCCTGTTCGGTTTGCCCAGTTCTTTCGTGGAGGTCAATCAGGTTACGGATTGTGGTTTTGGTGCTTGGGTGGTCCACGCCCAATGCCTTCTCCTTCCCAGCCAATGCGCGCCCATACCACTCTAGCGCTTTCTCATGCTGTCCTTG
>ML121529.1:2050591-2078997 GCA_003788615.2 Terfezia boudieri ATCC MYA-4762 | reverse complement strand
GGTCGAGGAAGGGCTGATATATAATGAATTCCATAGTTGGAGAAGAGTTGATATCTGGCCAATTGAGATGTCGGCGATACTAGTAAATTGAGAGGTTGGACAGTGAGGTAAGACAACTGATAATGTGGGAAGGTCATAGCACTGAGACCATATTCGTAAATACTTATGCGTGAATGCCTATGCATATGCCAAGTATCCATGCATGCATTATCCTGCATATGCAACTCCCAGATAGGAAAGGGGAAAAGACTTTTGTTCCGCGCCTCCGTACTGTAGTCTCTATTGGTTTTTCAGGAATCTAAGTAGGCAACCTAGAATAATATGGAAGGTAATACCTACGAGAGGAGAAAGTTCTTGACTACAAGGTAACTGAGGTTGTAATGCATTCGCCGCTTATATGTACCGGTAGGTACTGTATATACAGTGCTCACACCAAAAGTCTTTTCCTCCTTCCGGGTTGGGAACCTTGCATATGCACCTCATGCGGCTTAGCATTATTCAGCTCCAAACGAGGTCTAATGACAATGCATTTTATACCAGCCATGTAGCGATTTGTTTTACCCTTGCTGTTGCTCCTGAGTAGCGTCTTTGGGTGCAGAACGTCTACCAGACTAATTATTGTCCCATGTATGTCGCTGTATGCAGCGTCTTCTAAAGTATGCCAAGGCTACTTCACCTATGTGGAGCAACTTGGCGTATGCAACACTAATGCAGCAGGCTTGGCATACTCCACATGACACATTATGGACGTAATAAGCCAATTAGGTATATTCAAGGTAATATGGATATTCAGGTAGTCTGGTTATATTCAAGGCAGAGTACGTACAAGGTAAAACTCATTAGTACATGGCTGCATTGCCATTGCAACCCGTTTTGGAGCTGAATAATGCCAAGCTGCATTAGGTGCATAGGCATTGCATATGCAACATTACCAAACCGGAAGAAGGAAAAGACTTTTGGTGTGAGCCTCTGTATTGTAGGTCGAAACATACGTCCGCATTCATACAACTATTGTGCGTACGTTTGGGTTGAGTCAACTGTGTATTTCCTTACTTCTGATTGGCTGAATAACACATCCCTGCGCATTGCCTTACCCTGAATTTCTCACAACGCTCCGGACCTGTATTTTCTAGATAATTAAGCGAGCCTTCAATTCGCTTCGTTCTCTATCGCATTATCGCACTCTTAGTTCTATTGTCCACTTCGCGTCTTACCATCCGCTCTGGTAGGCATATTACTACAGATCTGCTGTGCACCCGTGCTCGCGCCCCGCTCCGCTAGAATCACTTCCGCTGCCTAACAAGATATTCCAACATATCTTTTGTTACTAATGTCATTACCTCCCTCATAAGCATGTAAGCCGCCATGGTAGGTATGTTGTCGCACGTTGATGATTACTAAGGAGAGATAGGACGAGAGATATTCCTAGGACTGTAAAACCTCTGTTTCTACACTTTCATGCTCACTGGGTCCAAGTGCGCTACCTAGCTGGGTTATGAGATAGCTATGTAGCGTGCCAGGGTGCAAAACCTTTCTAATTGTTTTACGGTTTTGAGTCCTGATTTAGATATCCCTTGTTGGGAGAATTAAATTAATTTAGGCATTTCGAAATGAATGTTCTTTGCGAGTGTCCTCAGGAAGTACTAGTAGGTTAGAATTCTAAAGAATCATATCGTGACCTCGCAGATTCTCATAAATGACATTTGTAATTGTGCACTTGAAAAAGCAAATTATCATTTTTAATTTTTTCTAGATTCCGCACGAGATGCATTGTCCTGAGATTGCACTGGAGTACATCGATTAAAGTGAATTATAGATATGTTCTGGTCCGTTGTGGAATTCAGTCCGTTGCGGAATTGCAAACCACTGCATGCTCAAACCTCCACTTATTCAATCAAATCTCTATATGCTTAACCCTTCGCTTATTCCATAAAACCTCCATATGTTCAAACCTCCGCATGTTCAAACCTCCGCATGTTCCAACCTCCGCATGTTCAAACCTCCACATGTTCAAACCTCCGCATGTTCAAACCTCTACTTGTTCAATTAATCCATCGCTCAATACTTGGGCTGAATTAGAACATGAATGATTCCATAAGCCAGTATGGCAATAAGCAGTACACAAACGCCTTTCCTTTTTGCATTGGCAGCGTCAGTCTGCACATTGGCCCTTGCATTTACAGCGAACTACAGATCCAGTAGATGTAAGGCAGGCAACTTCATGTAGTGACTTTGGCTTTTGAGTTTGCCATGTTGATGGGATAGACTCAAGATAATATGGTCTAATGCTAGAAGGAAGCCGCTCCAATTCTCTAGTAGGATAGTAGCGATCCAATAGGCCATATTCGCAATATAGCTGATGTCGGTTAGGATGAGGCTTGTAGACAACTCTACAAAAAATTTGGTGATGGTCAGTAGAAGCTCGATCAATACTAGGAATTCGTAAGCTAACGAGATCACCAATTGTAAAGGTATCTATTTTGTGCTGTTGAATATATTGATTTGTCATTTGGTTGCGAGCTGCTGTAGTACATTTACGAACTTTTGCAAGCATAATATCGGTATTGGGAAGTCGGATTGGAGTAGATTGACTTGAAGGTTTGTCCAAACTATTCTCCTCTTGCTTATTCTCTTCATCAGCATTCTCCTTATTGGTATTCAAGTTCTCATTAGCATTCTCATCTCTATCATCCTTCTCGTGCTCTTCCTCCTCTTGCTCATTCTCCTCTTACTTATTCTCCTCTTGCTCATTCTCCTTTTGCTCATTCTCCTCTTGCTTATCCTCCTCTTGCTCATCCTCTACTTCCTCATCATTTGCATCTAAGATAGGAGATAAACGACCTGGAAGATGATATACTTTTTGTTTAAATATAACTTCATATGGACTATATCCAGTTGTCGAGTGAATCTAATATTATTAGTTTTATTATAAAACTAACTTAAGTATTAGAAATGATTACTTACTTGTTGATTCATTGCTAAAATCACAATAGGTAAAATTTGTACCCATCGATTATCACCTGATTTAGCTTTTGCCATTCGAATCTTCTGCTTTAGAACAGCATTTGCTTGTTCTATCAATCCTTGTGTTTGAGGATGGCGTGGATGTCCCCGTATCAAAGTAATTCCATGATATTCTATAATAACAAGTACTTCACCTTTGAACTCATTACTATTATCGCATTGAAGAATTCTTGGTGGACCAAATTGTCCAATCCATATCATGAGAATATTCGCAACTTCAGTACTTTCTTTAGACTTTAAAGGATAAGCACTAGAGTATTTGCTAAAGTGATCTCGAATATGTAAAATCCAGTGGTATTCCCCATCTGGATCAGCTCGCATATCAATTAGATCAATTTGCACTCATTCCCAAAGATTATTTACAACTATCGGTTGTAATGGACTATGACTTTGACTTGGTTATTGCATGCATAAAGCTGACAGTGTTGTAAAAGCTCAGTAACCTAAACAAAATTAATTTAAATATAAAATAAGTAGATTTAATTCAAGTTCTATACTTCACTATGAGTAATCTTATGATACCTCTCATTAATGGTATTATAGGTCTTGTTCTTTCCTGCATGTAATAAAGTATCATGAATATGTGCGATAACATCAAATACATCATGTTCCAATACTACTCGCTTTCCATTATTATTTTTACCAGCAATAAAATATAGTGTATCATTGCGTAGCTCATATTCATTTAATGCCTTCCATCGTAGTTTAATTGCCACCAAATTACCTGCTGGGGCCTTTAAGTTTAGGTCACGAAGGTATGCTTTTATTTTGCAATACCTAGTGGCTCTTGTTAGTTATAATATATTATACTTGAATTGGAATTGGATTTTAAAGAATTACTTCTCAAAATTCAGTCGAGTTTTACTTGGTACGCGCAGTACCAGAGAACGCTTCAATTGCTCTTCTGGATGGAGCAGAACCAAGAGGGTGAAACTGATTGAAATCAATATCACTATTATCTTCGGCAACTGACATGATAGTGACAGTAGGATTGTCGCAGTACACTGGTAATATTGCGATATGCAGAGTATGTTGTGTTGAAGAGTATGATTGTATTGAAGAGGTATGTTGTGTTGCGTTGAACGTACCGGTAGAAGTTGAATGTACAGATACATACCTTCGTTGCGTTGAAGAAAATTTTTACGAACTAAAAGTTTTAATTCCGTAATGGACCAGAACATATATATAGAAATTCAATATGGTTAAAAAGGAGAAAGAGATAAGGTTATTGGTTTGGCGAGACTTGAATTTAGCAATTTTTAATGGTTACCACCAGCAATAGAGTACCCACTTGCACTTGGGGTTGCCAACCTTGTGTTGTCCTCCTGATTGAATCATTCGTTTGGAACGTCACTATCTTGAGCTGAAGTAACCTAATACTCCCTGGCGGTAAAGGTTCACACAAACACGGTTTGTGATTGTATTGCTAGAAAATCTTCTATATTATGAGGGAATCGAATGATTGATAGAATATTGAGAGAGAGAAAGATTGGGCCTTTTACTACCCCCGAAAGCACTCCACCCCTTCCAAAGACAGGGATCGTGACCTCGTATAAAAGCAACACTTTGCCGGAAGTGCCGGACATCATACCTATCTCCCACTTAGACAAAAAGATACAATCCCACTTAGACGAGAACATACAATCCGGCTATCACCAGCCATCGCCAGCCGCCGATGATTACCCCATTTCTATCAGGCGGGATTTGTTAGCAACCATGTCAACCTGCTTGATTGGATATAACTACCAGTACTTCCTTTGGAATTATCCACCCTTCGAAATATCCGCATTAGCTGCTGGGACTATTGCTACATTGCAAGCGCGTTTGGAGGATCTTTGCCTGTTCGGTTTGCCCAGTTATTTCGTGGAGGGCAATCAGGCTACGGATTGTGGTTTTAGTTCTTGGGTGGTCCACTCCCAAAGCTTTCTCAGCCCCAGCCAATACGCGCCCATACCACTCCAGCGCTTTCTCATGCTGTCCTTGGTAGTGGAATACCAATGCCATATTATTGATCGTAGCGAGGGTCTCAGGGTGGTCCACGCCCAATGCCTTCTCTTGACCAGCCAATGCGCGCCCATACCACTCTAGCGCTTTCTCATACTGTCCTTGATTGCCGAATACCACTGCCATATTATTGATCGTAGCGAGGGTCTTAGGGTGGTTCACTCCCAATGCCTTCTCCTGACCAGCCAATGCGCGCCCATACCACTCTAGCGCTTTCTCATACTGTCCTTGATTGTCGAATACCACTGCCATATTGTTGATCGTAGCGAGGGTCTTAGGGTGGTCCACGCCCAATGCCTTCTCCTGACCAGCCAATGCGCGCTCATACCACTCTAGCGCTTTCTCATACTGTCCTTGATCGTCGAATACCACTGCCATATTATTGATCGTAGAGAGGGTGTCAGGGTGGTCCACTCCCAATGCCTTCTCCCTCCCAGCCAATGCGCACCCATACCACTCCAGCGCTTTTTCATGCTGTCCTTGACTGTAGAATACCAATGCCACATTATTGATCATAGTGAGGGTGTCAGGGTGGTCCACTCCCAATGCCTTCTCCACCCCAACCAATGCGCGCCCATACCACTCCAGCGCTTTCTTATACTGTCCTTGGTTGTTGAATACAAGCGCCATATTATTGATCGTAGCGAGAGTCTCACGGTGGTCCACGCCCAATGCCTTCTCCTGACCAGCCAATGCGCGCCCATGCCACTCCAGCGCTTTCTCATACTGTCCTTGCTTACGGAATACCATTGCCATTTTATTGATCGTAGCAAGGGTGTCAGGGTGGTCCACTTTCAATGCCTTCTGCTGAACAGCCAATGCGCGCCCATACCACTCCAGCGCTTTCTCATACTGTCCTTGGTTGTCGAGTACAAGTGCCATATTATTGATCGTAGCGAGGGTCTCAGGGTAGTCCATGCCCAATGCCTTCTCTTGACCAGCCAATGCGCGCTCATACCACTGCAGCGCTTTCTCATACTGTCCTTGGTGACGGAATACCGATGCCATATTATTGATCATGGTGAGAGTGTCAGGGTGGTCCACTCCCAATGCCTTCTCCACCCCAACCAATGCGCGCCCATACCACTCCAGCGCTTTCTCATACTGTCCTTGACAGGAGAATACCAATGCCATACTATTGATCGTAGCGAGGGTGTTAGGGTGGTCCACTCCTAATGCTGTCTCAAATTCAGCCAATGCCCACCTATACCACCTCAACGCCTCATGCTGCCGCCCATGCCTCCTGTATACATCCCCTAACCTTTTAGATCCACCCTGCATGTTCATATTACTGACTCCTGCGTATTGTTCCATGTGTTTTGTTATTGCATCGATGTGTGGCATGATACGCCGTTCAAATATCCAGTATTCTGTGCGTCCTTCATTTGACTCGCCAACTCCTGTCACAACTACTTCAAAGGCCTCCCTTGCTATATCTTTTTCTTTTTGTGGCTCAGACTCGAGCCGAAGCTTCGCCCAAGAATGTACCAAAGGATGGATACTGAAACTATCATGGTTGCGACTTCGCTTTGCTAGCGAGTACGAAAGTAATATCCTAATTGCATCTCTCAAGTCTATACCAATTAATAATTAGTGAGGTCATGAAAACTATCTGCAATTTTAAGCTCTTTTCTTTTAAAAAAAACAAATATTAAAAAATATTAAAAATATTCTTTAATATACCAAAAGTTACAATATAAAAAAAATATACTAAAAGCTTAAATCTATAAAAGACATGAAGAAATTTAAATAATTGAAATAACGGTTCATACCATGTGGTTCTAGGTCCATCCCACGCTTCAGCAGTTCTTCTGAAATGTCCTCATTGTTAAGAAACCCGCATATTGATAGTAACTTGGCTGCTTTCGGACTCTTTTGCTGGATTGTATTGAATGATATCTCCCATGTAGCAAACACCGATCTATCTTGCTTTCCCCCTTTCCATCCTTTGCTTAGAAGATAAGTCGCATTGGTTCGGTAATCTTCTAAATATTGACCTAATGAGTACTGTGCCATATGAATATATGCTCCAGCTTGATCTAAAGCAAGTGGCAGGTATCCCAACTCTTCTGCTATAGTAATGGAAGTAGTTTGTTCTGAATATGCATTGCCAAGTTAGATTATATATCATCAATATTTATAGGCTTCACTTACCACTAGGTATCAGATCCTCGAACTTAGGCATTGCACATGCCTTGAGTAGCAGCTGTATAGCTTCTATGGGTTTCATTTGCTGCACCTCGAACCCCCTCCGACCTTGTTGTAGATCACGCCGCCTACTTGTAATGATCACAGTTCCATGATTGCATGCCGGAATATATTCTTCTATATCAACTAAGTCAGGGTCATCAAGGTTATCAAACACAAGAAGCCAATTCGTATTTTCCGGTAATGCAAACCATCGCTTCACAGCATCCACAACATATTGTGCCTCTGATGCTTGTGTAATCACAAAGTAACCATTGGAATCCAGTTTACCAGCCATACCCAACAGCCGACCTATATATGAATAATCCTCTGAAACCTCTGCATGATAAGCCGCTGCATTATCTGAGTGAATCCAAGTATCGTAGTCTGGTCAGTAGCAGCATTGATCCAAAAGACTGATGAATAATCCTTATAATACTGATAGATATACTCTAATGCAAGCCAAGTTTTCCCCATACCCCCGGTGCCATAGAGGACGATTGTATTCTGGGTATATTTGCCTTCTTCTACATTCTGCTTCAAGCTCTCAATCAGGTATTCCCTCCCCACAAATTCAGAAGATTTTCGGATGTTCAGAAGGAACGGGATATCGAATAAGAGTTTCAGTGTCGAAACCTGTAATCTAGCTGGCGTTGGAAGCACATGAAACAGTCCATCATTGAGGCTTGTCAATGTTTGCAACAAGTCGTCCAGCTTTGCTTTGTCTGCAACTACCCAGCGGAGCTTGCGGTACATGGATAGTGATTGCTGTAATCTGCCGATTGCGTCCGTCATGGAGGAGATCTCCTCCGAAAGTCCCGGAAGAAGTTGCTGATTTCCCAGCACACGAGGATTTTCTAGAAGACGCAGGTCGGTTTCTTGAATGGTAGGAATCACCTGTTCTGTCTTTGCATTTCGAAGCGGAGACTTGGAACGGGGCCTCAATGGCAGGGATACCGATAGCCGATTTTTCCATCGTGCCTTCCGTTCTTCCACTTTCAAAATTGGCGGGCTTCTACCACTTGCTTCCTTCACGATAATTCCAGACTTTGCTTGCAACTTTTCAACGCTTGCAAATGCCGCAACTATTCTTGCCAGAGTAGCTGTAGCATAGCGGTACCGGTAGTCTTTGGGGTCAAGCCGCCTCTGATTATTATCGTTTCCAAGGTCCCAAGCTTCCTCCCATCCCTTAAGCCGAAGGCCCTCCGTGCGTAGTTTATGCAAGATGGAGTCATATGTGGTGCCAACATCGCTCATATCATCGAAAATCTTGTAGTAGTCTGTAGCGGCCTTCGCTAACTGCCCTGCCAGGCCGACAACTCCGATGGTGAGGCTAGCTGGGTCCATTATCGGTATTATTGGGTCTATAATTGGATGTTAGAATAAATTCCCATACTGAAGTGGTAAGGCATGGCCCAAACCTTAGATGCGTGTATTGTACTGCTGTACTGAAGTTATTTGGCATTCAGAACAGGTGTCATAAACTCGTGCGGGGGAAAAGGCAAGTTTACAGGGTATGAGTGTGCTTAGAAGATGGATGAGCTTGTATTGCATTAACAAAAATCTCAAATACAGACAGGAACAAAGAACAATTGTGACAAAGAAAACTACCTATGACAAAGAACAAGGAACAAAGGACAGCAAGCAGAACAAATACAGTCAACTCTTGCTATAACGGACGTCAGAAATCCAGAGCCTTCTGTCCGGTATAGGTAGCAAGGGTTCCGGATAGAAAATGGCGCTAGCCCTCAGCACGGGCTCACCAGTCACGTGGGTTCTGAGAATTCACTCCCAATAAGGGTATTTCGAGTTACATTAAGCCTAACAGAGTAGATTATTCAGCAACCAGACATGCCTCGTCCGGTATAGCGAGGGAGAAATGTGGCATGAGACTAGGAGAAATGTATGGGGACAGGGATAAGAAGACCCCTGCACTCCTCCAGCACTCTGTCCGGTCCGGTATTGTATGGCCGTCCGGTATAGGGAGAGGGAATTTGCTGGTAAGAAATCCTGAAGCTACTGGTCCGTCCGGTACAACAAGGGATCCGCTATAGCGAGGTCCGGTATAGCAAGAGTTGACTGTATAAGAACGAAGCAGGTTGATCTCCCGTATCCGCCAACATCCGTAAACTTATTCCAACATCAGATTTACGCTCCGTTCTCCGTATGGAGTAGCGTCTTAGCATGAGGCTCATACGGGTTTTAAATTAGTCAGCTAGATACAGCCGAACGCTTACGTAAGGCTAAAGAACCAACGGGGAATTGGATCGAGGTAAGTACATGAAGTAACTAGCTACATACCTGTGGGTTCTTGGAATTGTTATGGAAAATCCGATGGCCTTCAATCTTTGAGTGGATATATGGGAAGCTGGTTCTGTACATGCGGAAGAACTGCTGAAAGCGGTCTGGTTGCAGATAGGGAAGGATCTCATCTGCAAAATTAAGATCCTTAGGTATACCTGAGGTACGAGCCTCTAAATAACGGTGTCTCTCAACCTCTGCCAGCCCAAGTACTATGGATTCCTCTAGTTCGCATTCCAAATCTTAGAATCGGAGCTATGATATCACTTTCATTACGCTCATCATCCTCCTGAGGATGCAATTCCTGCATGAGAGCATCCTCCAACTCCTGATCTAACTCTTGTAGGGCATCTATTATCTCCTCTGCTATCACCTGTTCAATCATGCAGTCTAGTGACCTTTGATACCAATGAGTCAGGCGACGATGGTTGCTCACACGAGGCAGTGTTCTCTGAATGAGTTGTGACAAGCAGTTGGCCGAAGTTGGAGGTTCTACTTAGCCCCTGACTAACCTAGGCGTTGTCCTGGATACCATTTGTTTACTCCTTGGTGTTCTTGGTACAAATCGTCACAAAAGTTCTAATGGGCCCAGATTACGGTTTTGAGTCTTGATTTAGATATCCCTTATTGAGAGAATTAAATTTAGGTATTTCGAAATGAATGTTCTTTGCGAGTGTCTTCAGGAAGTACTAGTAGCTTAGAATTCTAAAGAATCATATCGTGACCTCAGGCAGAATCAATGTTATCAGATTCTCATAAACGACATTTGTAATTGTTTGAAAACGCAAATTATCATTTTTTTTCTTTTCTATTTTTACTTTTTTCGAGGGAGATTCCGGGCTGGGATGCATATAGATTGCTACATCGATTAAAGTCAATTATAGATACATATATAGAAATTCGATATGTGGTTATTGGTTTGGCGAGACTTGAATTTAGCCATTTTTAATGGTTACCACCAGCAATACAGTAACTTGCACTTGGGGTTGCCAATTTTGTATTGTCCTCCTGATTGAATCATTCGTTTGGAACGTCACTATCTTGAGCTGAAGTAACCTAATACCCCCTGGCGGTAAAAGTTCACACAAACACGGTTTGTGATTGTATTGCTAGAAGATCTTCTATATTGTGAGGGAATCGAATGATTGACAGAATATTGAAAGGAGAAAGATTGGCCCCTTAAATACCCCCGAAAACACTCCACCCCTTCCAAAGACAGGCATCGTGACCTTGTACAAAAACAACACTTTGCCGGAAGTGCCGGACATCATACCTATCTCACCACTTAGACAAAAGCAATCCCACTTAGACGAGAACATACCCACTTAGTCAAGAACATACAATCCGGCGATGATTACCCCATTTCTAACAGGCAGAGTTTGTGTCAACCTGATATAACTAGGTACCGGTATTTCCTTTGGAATTATGCACCCTTCGAAACAACCGCATTAGCTGCTGGGACTATTACTACATTGCAAGCGCGTCTGGAGGATCTTGGCCTGTTCGGTTTGCCCAGTTATTTCGTGGAGGGCAATCAGGCTACGGATTGTGGATTTTGTTCTTGGGTGGTCCACGCCTAATGCCTTCTCAGCCCCAGCCAATACGCGCTCATACCACTCCAGCGCTTTCTCATACTGTCCTTGATTGTCGAATACCACTGCCATATTATTAATCGTAGCGAGGGTGTCAGGGTGGTCCACTCCCAATGCCTTCTCCCTCCCAGCCAATGCGCGCTTATACCACTCTAGCGCTTTCTCATGCTGTCCTTGCGTAAGGAATACCATTGCCATATTATTGATCGTCGTGAGGGTGTAAGGGTGGTCCACGCCCAATACCTTCTCCTGACCAGCCAATGCGCGCCCATACCACTCCAGCGCTTTCTCATACTGTCCTTGGTTACGGAATACCGATGCCATATTATTGATCGTAATGAGGGTGTCAGGGTGGTCCACTCCCAAAGCTTTCTCAGACCCAGCCAATATGCGCTCATACCACTCCAGCGCTTTCTCATGCTGTCCTTGGTAGTGGAATACCCCTGCCACATTATGGATCGTAGTGAGGGTGTTAGGGTGGTCCGCTCCCAATGCCTTCTCCTGACCAGCCAATGTGCGCTCAAACCACTCCAGCGCTTTCTCATACTGTCCTTGGTAGTACCGATGCCATATTATTGATCATGGTGAGAGTGTCAGGGTGGTCCACTCCCAATGCCTTCTCCACCCCAACCAATGCGCGCCCATACCACTCCAGCGCTTTCTCATACTGTCCTTGACAGGAGAATACCAATGCCATACTATTGATCGTAGCGAGGGTGTTAGGGTGGTCCACTCCTAATGCTGTCTCAAATTCAGCCAATGCCCACCTATACCACCTCAACGCCTCATGCTGCCGCCCATGCCTCCTGTATACATCCCCTAACCTTTTAGATCCACCCTGCATGTTCATATTACTGACTCCTGCGTATTGTTCCATGTGTTTTGTTATTGCATCGATGTGTGGCATGATACGCCGTTCAAATATCCAGTATTCTGTGCGTCCTTCATTTGACTCGCCAACTCCTGTCACAACTACTTCAAAGGCCTCCCTTGCTATATCTTTTTTTTTTTGTGGCTCAGACTCGAGCCGAAGCTTCGCCCAAGAATGTACCAAAGGATGGATACTGAAACTATCATGGTTGCGACTTCGCTTTGCTAGCGAGTACGAAAGTAATATCCTAATTGCATCTCTCAAGTCTATACCAATTAATAATTAGTGAGGTCATGAAAACTATCTGCAATTTTAAGCTCTTTTCTTAAAAAAAAATATTAAAAAATATTAAAAATATTCTTTAATATACCAAAAGTTACAATATAAAAAAAATATACTAAAAGCTTAAATCTATAAAAGACATGAAGAAATTTAAATAATTGAAATAACGGTTCATACCATGTGGTTCTAGGTCCATCCCACGCTTCAGCAGTTCTTCTGAAATGTCCTCATTGTTAAGAAACCCGCAAATTGATAGTAACTTGGCTGCTTTCGGACTCTTTTGCTGGATTGTATTGAATGATATCTCCCATGTAGCAAACACCGATCTATCTTGCTTTCCCCCTTTCCATCCTTTGCTTAGAAGATAAGTCGCATTGGTTCGGTAATCTTCTAAATATTGACCTAATGAGTACTGTGCCATATGAATATATGCTCCTGCTTGATCTAAAGCAAGTGGCAGGTATCCCAACTCTTCTGCTATAGTAATGGAAGTAGTTTGTTCTGAATATGCATTGCCAAGTTAGATAATATATCATCAATATTTATAGGCTTCACTTACCACTAGGTATCAGATCATCGAACTTAGCCATTGCACATGCCTTGAGTAGCAGCTGTATAGCTTCTATGGGTTTCATTTGCTGCACCTCGAATCCCCTCCGACCTTGTTGTAGATCACGCCGCCTACTTGTAATGATAACAGTCCCATGATTGCATGCCGGAATATATTCTTCTATATCAACTAAGTCAGGGTCATCAAGGTTATCAAACACAAGAAGCCAATTCGTATTTTCTGGCAATGCAAACCATCGCTTCACAGCATCCACAACATATTGTGCCTCTGATGCTTGTGTAATCACAAAGCAACCATTGGAATTCAGTTTACCAGCCATACCCAACAGCCGACCTATATGTGAATAATCCTCTGAGACCTCTGCATGATATTGGATAAGCCGCTGCATTATCTGAGTGAATCCGAGTATCGTAGTCTGGTCAGTAGCAGCATTGATCCAAAAGACCGATGAATAATCTTTATAATACTGATAGATATACTCTAATGCAAGTTGAGTTTTCCCCATACCCCCGGTGCCATAGAGGACGATTGTATTCTGGGTATATTTGCCTTCTTCTACATTCTGCTTCAAGCTCTCAATCAGGTATTCCCTCCCCACAAATTCAGAAGATTTTCGGATGTTCAGAAGGAACGGGATATCGAATAAGAGTTTCAGTGTCGAAACCTGTGATCTAGCTGGCGTTGGAAGCACATGAAACAGTCCATCATTGAGGCTTGTCAATGTTTGCAACAAGTCGTCCAGCTTTGCTTTGTCTGCAACTACCCAGCGGAGCTTGCGGTACATGGATAGTGATTGCTGTAATCTGCCCATTGCGTCCGTCATGGAGGAGATCTCCTCCGAAAGTCCCGGAAGAAGTTGCTGATTTCCCAGCACACGAGGATTTTCAAGAAGATGCAGGTCGGTTTCTTGAATGGTAGGAATCATCTGTTCTGTATTTGCATTGCGAAGTGGAGACTTGGAACGCGACCTGGAGCGGGACCTAAATGGCAGGGGTATCGATAGCCGACTGGGCCTTCGAGGCTTTGGTTCTTCCGTTTCCAAGCTTTTACCCTTCACCACAATTCCATATTTTGCTTGCAACTTTTCAACGCTTGCAAATGCCGCAACTATTCTTGCCAGAGTAGCTGTAGCATAGCGGTACCGGTAGTCTTTGGGGTCAAGCCGCCTCGGATTATTATCGTTTCCAAGGCCCCAAGCTTCCTCCCATCCCTTGAGCCGAAGGCCCTCCGTGCGTAGTTTATGCAAGATAATGTCATATGTGGTGCCAACATCGCTCATATCATCGAAAATCTTGTAGTAGTCTGTAGCGGCCTTCGCTAACTGCACTGCCAGGCCGACAACTCCGATAGTGAGGCCAGCTGGGTCCATTATCGATCTTATTTGGGTCTAGAATTGAATGTTAGAATAAATGCCCATAACAAAGGTGACTGGAGGGGAAAGGCATGGCCCAAACCTTAGATTCGTGTATTGTACAACTGTACTGAAGTTAGTTGGTATTCACAACAGGTCATATAAACTCGTGCGGGGTAGGGCAAAGGCATGAGGCTCATACCTTTTTGTGGCGGAGGCGCATTCATTATTTACACTTACATGCCCTCACTCTGCACCAAATTTTCGAGTTTTTTGTTCTCTTTTAAAAAATAATTAATTCCGGTCACAACCATCAAGGTTGCAATTCGGCCACTCTTCATAGAGCAGCATTATCTAGTCTCTATTGTTTTTTCAGGAATCTAAGTAGGCAACCTAAAATAATATGGAAGGTAATACGAGAGGAGAAAGTCTGAATTTACACTTGACTATTATGAGAAGTGTTCGTATCAGATTGCAGTGATCTACGAAGTTATTGAAAAGATCTGACAGAGCCTCACTATATTTATTTAAGATACAGACATAGTTAATAAATACCTCTCGTGCCTACTCCATCTATGTACAGTACAGATTTAAAAGGTACCTAAGGTAGGTGCGAGGCCTTGGGTGTTAAGGCAATCCAAAAAAAAAATAGATATCACTTTTCAATGAACTTCAAACAATTACCAGCACCCCTACCTATGTAGAGAGTTGGCTCAGGTCTAATTGAGGCGTGATCTCCATGCTTAAGCTCCATACAAAATATCGCCTGGAAAAACAAAAGAATAAGTTTAATAATTGAGGCATGTACGATGGGCCACTTTTAGAGGTTTGGCTATTCGCCAAGACCTTTGTACTAGGTACGTTTGATGCATGCAGAAGACTACTATAGATAGATACTTGAGACGATGAGACAACAATTTGTTATCCCAAATAAGTTCAAGAATCAGATAACAGCCCTTCCCCTCCTGTGGAACAGCGAACGCGACACAAGTTTAACTATCAGATAACCTAGTCCTCGCAGTCACACCCCAACCACCCCAACCTGTCAACCAGACTATGTATCAACCTGGACACCCCAACCAAACTACCTCTTTTTCGTTTTTTCTTTTTTTCTTTTTCCATTTATCTGATTCTCTCTTGCAAACTGATTCTCTCGCAACCCGATCATCTGGCGCCCGTAGGTACAGGACTAACAATCAGATAAAGACCAAAGAATTTTTTTTTCTTTTCTTTATCTGATTTTCTTCCCCCCGCCTACTGTACCACATACGTACTTCTTACTCTACGGCTTTCATATTTCCCATCCCCTTGCATCCCACCCCCTACGAACTCATATCAGATAAATAGTGTAAAGATTCTTCTGAGGTAGACAGACAGGTACCGTCCTTACTTGATCTGCAGCTGGGAAACGTGAAGATAGTAAACCACATGCGCTTGCTTTATACATACACAACACTATAACAAAATGTAGGGTTCAGCATCTCTCCGTGGTAACTACACCTCATGACTACAATAAAACCAACCAAAAAGGAATATTCAAAAACCCTCATGATCCAATAATGCAAATATCAAAATACATCACACCACCTTTCCCTCCTTCTCCAGCAATCACCTCCCTCCACCACCTCTCCAGCTTCTCCCTCAACTTCTCTGCCCGCACCATGTCATGAAGCTGGGAGGTAAACACTACCAACTTCCGCTGTTACTGAGGTGTCCTTGGGAGACCTTGGTGAACGTACTGAGGACACCGCTCAACCCCAATCCCAGTGCAAACTATCACCTCGATCTGACTCAATTCGATCTCTGTGTATAGTCAGTACCATAACGATACAGTCCAGCCTGCCATATTGCGTAGAGCCGAGGCAAGTCTATGAGATAGAGAAGTAACATTTCGAGGGTAACACATAAGAGTGCTTATTCTGTAGAGAGAAAGTGATTATGAGGTCTAACTATACGACATTTTCTTCTTCCGAGGCTGGAGTTTTATAACGGGTCTAGGTTAGTGCTAAGCCACAAATCACTAGACAAATTTTAGCCGGTTCCGTTCCTCCACATTAATGAGTCAAGGAGCACCGGAGCTATACTTGGCGGAGGATGAGGGTAATTTGAGTTGCTGCATTGTCAATTAATACTTCAAGGTAATTAAGCGACTTAGACAAGGTTTCACGATAAGATCAAGGTCCAGGTTGTGGTTACCTGTATTCAACCGAGGGAGAGGCAGAACCAGAGCCCAGGAGTTGAGACAATATCACGAAAACATCTGGGATGCAGCCTCTCGCCATAGACTAGATATAGTTCAAAATACAAGTACTGAGTAATTTTTCTTTTTTAAAAAAAAAAAAAAAAAAAAGAGGTAAAATGTTCATCTAGATATCTCAGCTTCAGAAAACAGTAAATCATGCTTCCCTCTAGAGAGAGTTTCGAAAGTATTGCCATATACATGTCAAAAAGGGCTTCAATTTCGACCATCAGAATCAAAACCATCATGGGCGCAGCCCTCTTAAAATCCACCAGCAACTCATGACACCAATGTACAACTAAAACCCCGATTTATCCGTATTCATTCATTCCCCGCAAACATTGCTGCCATCCCCTGCCCTCCTCCAATACACATACTCACCACCCCAAAGCCCGTCCTCCCTCCCCCCCTCACTCCCAGCCCCTTTATCTTTCTTGTTTCCAACTCCCCCAATATCTCCACTACTAGCCTAGCCTTCGCGCTCCAAGAGGATGACCTAATGCAATTGCACCCCCATTCGGATTAACAACTCCCATATCACCTACCCTCCCTTCCCGTTCTCCAACTCCTTCTCAAAACAAGCTCCCGAATACAATATATAGCCTGACTAGCAAATGCCTCATTAACCTCCCATACGTCAACTTGTTGCCTCTGGTTCCCCGTGTATTCTAATAATTTAGGAATTGCTTATTAGCATTGCTGCCGTGCCCTCGGAATTCTGGCTGCTATTCCCAGCAGTTGCAGATCCCGTGAGTGGGAAGGCCAGTTTCTCAACAGTAATATCAGGCCATACTCCATCATCCTTTGTCAATGTAATTTTCTGCTTCTCTAGAAGTGCATCTTTACCCTTCCCAGTCGGTGGTGCATACTCGCATGCCACCAAGATGATCTCATTCTTGATATCCCCCCTCTATTGAGCTTCGTGAGCAATTTTTATGCGATCGTAATGCAAATCCGTCCTGTTCCTTCTTGACATACCGTATCTGCTCGCAACGTTTTCACTCGTTATCCCATAGGGATAACCCCATGCCTTGCTCCCTCTGTGTTACTCGTGAATAACTCTGGCTACATTTCCCAAGGGACTGCTTTATATCCATAGAACATGGTCATGCTCTCCACCCCTCCTGCTAACGCAATTCCACGGATGCGACCCAACATCACGCCCTCGGCTATGCCCACTACAGCTTGTAACCCACTCGCACAAGCTCTGTTAACAGTGAGAATCCCAGCAGAGACAGGGAGATTGGAATGTAAAACAGACATTCGGGCCGCTTTTGTGCCTCCAAGCGGACTCAGAACACTGCCGATATGGATCTCTTCAATAAGCGGGGCAATTTTTGGCTGGGATAATGTAAGGGCCCCGAAATAGGTTGTGCAGGAGTTTCTCAGGATAGGTATCTTTAAGACCTTTGTATGAGCGAGTGAAGGGTGTACGGAGGGCAATGGTTATGACTGGGTCATGGGGGTTTTAGTGAGAATGCGGGAGAGGTTGCGGACCATGGTTATATTCAAATACTCGGCTTGGGGAATTGCGCTCAAGGTATTAGAAAACCTGTTGAGTATGTTCACTTCCAAATCCACTTTGAATCATTTGCAACTGAAGTTGTAGTGTAAACTGCATTCTTGACGTTCGGAAACAATGGAATATGCCGATCCTTGTCGGCAAGGCTAAGCTAACGCAAATTCGGAAGGCCAGCTTAGAACCCTTACATATATTTCATACCTAAGGGGCCCCCCATTCACCACCATGAATGTTTCCTTAAGTCGGAGCGGGCACATCAAACAGATTCCGTGATACCACGACAAAGTTTAATGATTAGAATCTGAGGATTGATCTTCTTGCTACATATCTCCAGATACTTATGTTGCTTTCCCTTTTACCTAGGCAAGAAGCAACCCAAGGTAAAGCCAGAGCTCGAACCACTCCATTGATGCCCCAGCTTCGACTGAGGGGAAGAGCACTGTTGCACAAGTAAAGCGAATTGATGTGCCCGTAGATCACTTATGTCAGAGTTTGTCGACATCTCTTCCCATGGCACCTGGCATCGCCCCCAGAGAAAAACCTGCGACGTGCTAGATTACCTAAATATAGATATGATGTCGTTAAGAATATCTTTGTTTTGGGGAAACACATTTCTTTTGCATCGGTACCCAAATGATAGATTAAACCAGATGGCTGCATATAGTATCCGTATTTAAATAAATGCAGAGACAATCACCCGTGTTCGCACTCCGGTGCATCGTACAAAGAAAAGGGAGCAGTTTCAATACTTCGTCCACTATTTGCAGCTTTTCACAATGTCAGAAGCCGTACTGCCGATTTGTACCGGCATTCATCGTGCTAGTTAATAAACACCCCCCAAAAAGTGAGACATTTGGATCAGGAAATTTCCTTAGCTATCCGCAGTTGCTGATATGACGTAGTTTTCCCTCGTGGTACAAACGTAGATCTTCGGCTGTGGTGCATCCCAGGGATGACTTGCTATGACGTTTATTCGCTGGATGCAATATCTTGGCGTAACAGGTAAGGTGTCCAAGATGCACAACTGGTAGAGCCCGGTGCTTCGATACACAAACGAGGCGTGTGATGTAGGGTGGGCGTTGTGGAGTAAGTGCGTTGGTTGTGGATCCGGAGGGCTGGATACTGTATATATACCCGAGGGAGCCACCACATCTTCAATCCACTTTACACGACTCCTTAGCTACCAACTAGGTACTTAAACACCCACATCACCAACGTCACTTACACTCTCCGCTTCAACGTTCTTCGACTTAAAACAAACATAACATGCCTCTCACCGGCTCCGATATCTGCAAGATCATCCGTATGTTATGCCCCCCAGTTTTATTTGCTTTTCTCGAGCCTTGACTGACCTTTCTCTCTCCAGTCGCAATCATCCTCCCACCCCTCGGTGTCTTCCTTGAGAAGGGATGCGGGTCAGACCTATTAATCAATATCTGCTTGACGATTCTTGGATATCTGCCTGGGATCATACACGCACTCTATATCATATTCAAATATTAGACTCCCGTTCTTAACTTCTCTCCCGGAGCGTCCTCGATATCCACTTTGCTCGGCCAAGTAATAGGCCAGCTTTCCTTCTCATGCGATAAGAGGATGTTTGTCTCGTGCACTAGCCAACATCATACACCTCACTACATTTACCTCTTTTCCTTCTTGCGCAGGAGTTCTTTTGCTGTAAACCTTTTCCTACCCTGGGTGATGTGAGCATGGAATGTTTTGAGAAGGTGTGATATTTTCTTTGGGTGGGATGTTTGCTTTGCTTTGCTTTGTTATTCACGTTTGAGGGTTATAGCCATTTCTAGATAATGATAATGACTTATCTTCTACCTCACGGTGCTTGGTTTTTTAATATATTGTTTCTTCAGGTACGAGAACAGCCCTGATTGGTTCGTACCATACGGGATGCCGAAATATTCAACAGGTGGTTCTGCGCAGCGAAACCGAACCAGAGCCAACCAGACTAGAGCCAAAGACACCCCACAACGTTCTTATTCAAAGTACGAGAGCATTTTTTCGGTTCAATCAATACTTTTCAATCGAACCATCCACATCACATATCCAGAGCTGATACTAGCACACGCAATGACGATTCATCTGAGCTCACTTATTATTCACCAAAACATCCAGTACTAAAAATGACTACTGCGAGGAAGAGAAGACTGGCAATCTGCCACTGTTATCACATTTCACATTACATGCAGCTGATCTGCTCTACGGGGATTATCAATTCAGATGCAATTGCATTCAAAAAGAATGGATATATGTCGACTTAAGATAATCTCAGTGCCTTTTGGAAAAAAGAAGTTCGACTCCAAAACCCTTCACAGTAGTCAATATGATACCAAGTCCCACGTTTGAAGCATTCCCGTTTACCGGCACCTTACGCCAGATCCACATCATGAGACTCCCCATACAGTGGTCCTTATTACGATACAATTATCTCAATAGTTTTCTGGTGGATCCACCGCGTGGGGGGGGGGGGGGGTATAGTATTTCACCCAGAAGCGTGAGCAGGAAAATTCTACAGCGTTGGCGGATCTACCGATATCCATGATATCGCCCCCAGATAAACCCGATGTCGAAATCACCCACGAAGCCTTGAACAGATTGAATAGGCTTTGAGTAACCATTTCAGACAGGCAACTAGTGACACCAAGGAACCGGTTTTCAGTGTGTGATGACCTCCATCTACGGCCATAACTGAAGACCAATAGTTCCTCCTTGTTGTTTAACCTATAGGAAGCAATCCCCCCCCCCCGGTCCCCCGTTGTGTTTTCTTTATTGTAGACAGTAAGTCTCCATGGACATGACATACCTTGTTCCTTGACCGGCAAATTCTCTTTATATGTTCTAACTACAATGATAATCCCCAAATGGCAATATCCAAACCCCCCATCAGTTACCCCAGGGCGTCTCCTCCCACTATCAACAGTTTTTCTCAACTTTACGGAGTACCTCTATTATTATTATTTTTTTTTTTTTTTGGACAAAGGCTGTTGTAGTAACCGAGAAAAAAACTTCAAAGCTCTAAACAAACAACGAGGGTTTTGATGGGTTTTCTTTTGTATTCTTCCCCCCTTCACCCCCCCCCCCAAAAAAAAAAATAAATAATAATAATAAAATAAAAAAATAACATGAGAAAATTGTCGAGGCTACGAGCCACATAATTTACATACTTATAAAAACAAGATCAAACGATATGGGTACACTTCACTTCGACAGGAACTTGCTCCCTCTCCCAGCAAAAAGGAACCCCCCCCCCACACGCGCCCCTCCCAAAAATATATATAAAATAATAATACTACATCTTTACTTTTAATAATAATCCCTATAATTCCCAATGATCCTGCCTCACGGTGTCTCTTTAAAGAGAAGCTTGCCAATTACTTCTGCGGGCCTCTCCCTTTGGGAATACTGGAATGTCAATGTTACGATAAATCTTCTGCTGACTTGATCTCCGTTACTCCGTTTCTCTCGTATGCTTTACTTACAATCCCAGGCTCTGGTTCCAAGGTCTCTAGTAATTCTACCGTTTCGGTTGATGCAAAGCTTACAGTGTCAAATTGTATCATTTAAGAAGTGTATGCGGAATTATGGGAATAATGATATTTTCAATTCAAGGAAAGAGAACTGTTCTGAAAACTAATATTTACATGCGAAAACCTGCGTTTATATCTCTCATCCGTCCAACACTTTTGCCTCCTTTGAGCTGACCGGCAGTTCTGCTCACGTGCTTTATCTTCAACCCCTCCCCTACTCGAGCATGAAATCATCATTGAGCCATACACTCCAGCAGTACTCACCCAGGAAGCTTTCAAGGCTGTAATCGTGCTCATCGGGCTGAGAGTGAGGATAATGGCAGGGTTCAACTTCCCTGGGATTATTTGTATGGTCAGGAGTTCTTGGACTTGTTGGCGGAGATAGTGGTATCGGTGCTTGATGTGGCGGCTCTGATGGAGGAATTTGCAGGTCTTTGAGAGGTTGCATGCCCCTTTGCTGTCCGTCCTCAGGATCGGGGCTGTAGATATGTTCAGTTGTTGGAGTTGTTTTGCTCACGCTGCATTCTTTGTCCCCTTGGAATCTGCGATATATTCCGCCAATGTTATCGACAGAGAGACTATGTTCTGCCGCCAGTTGTACCATCCTCCTAGCTGCCTTCCCAACGTCATTCTGGCTCATATCTGTCACCTTGCTCCCTCTCCGCCGTTTGGGGTATCGGCGTACATCATCAGGCTGAGATTTTCTGGTTTGTGCAAAGTGAGACTTTCGTATTTCGTCGACTGCAAATACGACAAGACTCCCTGCATGTTGTTGATCAATAGATTTGAGGTTCGTCGTCCTAACAGATTGTCTTGGATCGAGATCTCTAATTTCATCATTCTGGCAATAAATGGCACAGTCGTAAGATATCGCTTCGTTGTTGTCTTGTTGAAAACTTCTTCGTCTTTTTTTAAGTACTTTGGATCGAGGTCCAACGAACGCCCCTTTCCAGGTGTCGAGTGCTCTTTGCTGAGGTAAGTTTTGGTCATGGTTTCTTTCATAGAGGTCTTTGGTGGCTTCGGCATTGGCCTGCTTGTGCTCTGCTTGACTCTTTTCCAACTTTATCCATAGGGCTCCCCGCTGGTCGATGTCCATTTGGTAGATCACCCTCTTTCCCTTTTTCAATGTTGCCTGGTCTCTTTCAACTTTCAATATGTGCCGGCCCATTCGCTGGCCGCTAATCAGATTTCTGTAATTAGGGTTATATAGGCAATCTTCGTGTGGAATCTCCCTTCCATTATGACGGAAAACAAGGGTCCCGATTATATCACAATATGAGATTGACCCATCGTGGGCTTTGATTGGGAAATTGGCATGGTATTTGATGTTTTGTAGCAGGTCGAGGCGGTTCGTGGTGTGGTGGGTTGTGGCACTGTCGTATTGGAAGCACTCTGCCCTTCGGGCTTCACTGGGCCCTATCCCTCTAATGTCTGCTTCTACATTAAGCACAATGGCCCCTCCCGTGTTGCTATCACTCTCTTCGCTGGAGGTGCTCTTGGTGGCTGGGCTTCCTTTTGATCCATCTCCTACTCCATTTACCATGTCGATCGTGCCGTTCCCAATCCCGAGGGCCATTTCATTCAAACCAGCCCCTTCTGCACAGCTGTGCCGGCCTGCAAGCTTGGGTTCTAGCTTCGGGATGGACATTTCTTTGGACATTGTGGGCGGCGGCGACAAGGGCTGTTCTGTTGGTAACTGTTGTATCGGCATTGGAGCTCTTTGAGATGATGACGGAGGGATTGTTGTTGCTGGTCTGGATCTTTGGGGTGATAGGCCTGCAAGATCGCTCATCAATAGCTTCCCTCGCTGTATTATTCGGCAGTCGGGATCTAATCGGCTTCTTGTTATGCAGGGATTTGAGTGATCGGTTGCTCTGCCGGGGGGCGGGGGGGGGGGGGGGGGGGGCTAGGTAATTCTAGTTGGACGCGGGGGAGCTTCCCGTTTGGTTTGGCTTGCTGCGTCTGGCTTGGATAAATAGTGTTACTGGGCTACAGCCACAGATATCTCAACTATGTATCGTGATGCCTCAGCAGAGGGCCGGGCTCAAAACCAGTAAGAAGGTACGGGGTGATGAGTATGTGGAATGGTGGGAAAATATTGAAAATATAACAAATAAAGGAAAGCTTGCAAAAAGACTCGATGGTATGCTCTGTTTGAACGGGGCAGTTGCTTATATCCTCCATCTGTCAAAACTTTTGGCCCCTTTGGGAATCCCTGACTCGTCATTGCTATTTATCAATTTTGCCTCTTTTAGGCCGACCGGCAACACTTCACCTCACTCACGTGGTTATGCTAACGCCAACACATCAGACATCGCATTTATTGCATATGGAAACTTGAGTCATACTACATACTGGTGGCTGTGTCCGATTGCATGTGAGGGTGGAAGATCTATTGGAGATTAATTAAATATTGCAGCATTTTTATGTAGGGTAGCGTTGAATGAGTCAACCGCCCTGTCTGTCACCCCGAAATGTTGGTTGCTAAACATTGCATACTAATTCTGCCTCAGCCAAATGCCAGCTGCATTCACAGCAAAGTCAAATTCGGTGTATCTTCCTCTGCAGATGGCATTTGATTTCTGAGGTTTCTTATCCCCCAGGCTTGCTGCTTATACCTGCGTCCTTTAGCTATGTCCCAGGCTTAGCTATGTCCCAGGCTTTTGCGGTAATGACGACTATTGAGGGTAACGGGAAATGAGATCAAGAAGACGAGTGCTACCTAGTGCTAAATCATAAACATGTTTCACGTCGCCGGTTTGTTTCTCGTGCCAAGAAGCGAGCTGTTTGTCCTCTGTATATCGAAAACGCGTTACTTACACACTAACACGTACATAAATTGCATGCATACGGAGTAGGTAACTGACACACAACGCCTCACTCCTTTCCATCATCTCACAACTGCAACTCAGGGTATAGTAGGTGACAATGCCTACCAAAGATGTGACTGTCCTTGCCTATGGCCATGAGCATCATCCAAAGCCACTGGATACTATAATCCCTCCTATACCTACCCCAAACAGCCCCCGGAATACGGAGGAACTACAGTACCTTTCTCTTGTGCAGGAGATTCTGGACAGGGGTGAGCACAAACCAGATAGGTACCTATGTTCACCCACCCCATACCTACCACCCCCCACCCCACCTAGCTAACCCCTTCCCCCGGCAGAACCGGCACAGGCACTTACGCCGTCTTTGCACCCCCCCAACTTCGTTTCTCCCTCCGCGACGGCGCCCTCCCCCTACTCACCACCAAACGTGTCTTCACCAAAGCCATCCTTGCCGAGCTCCTCTGGTTCATTAGTGGCAGCACCTCCAGCACCCTCCTCTCCTCCCAAGGCGTAAAAATCTGGGACGGGAACGGCTCCCGCGCCTTCCTAGATTCCATTGGTCTGGGCCACCGGGAGGAAGGGGATTTAGGTCCCGTATATGGCTTCCAGTGGAGACACTTTGGTGCAGAATATAAGGATGCAACAACGGATTATACTGGTCAGGGGGTTGACCAGCTAGCGGAGGTGGTGAACAAGTTGATGAAGACACCTTATGACAGGAGGATTATATTGAGTGCATGGAATCCGAAAGATTTGGGGAAAATGGCGCTCCCGCCGTGTCATATGTTTGCACAGTTTTATGTTAGGTATCCAGGGGCGAGGACGTGGAAGGAGGTACAGGAAGAAACAGGCTCGAGGAAGACGAGCACGTTGATGCCGCAGCCTCCAGTGTCGCCTTCTTCGACCCCAGCCCCGGCAGGTGAGAAAGAGAACGAGAAATTGGAGGACATGGATAAGCCTAATCCAAGGGGTGAACTCCACTGCTGTCTCTACCAACGCTCCTGCGATATGGGTCTCGGCGTACCTTTTAACATCGCATCCTACGCTTTGCTAACACATATCCTTGCTCATGTTACGGGACTAGAAGCGGGTGAGCTAATTCACTGTATGGGCGATACGCATGTCTATGTGGATCATGTTGATGCACTTAAAGTCCAGCTTGGGAGGGAGCCGAGGGCGTTCCCGAAAGTGAGGATTTTGAGGGAGGATCTAAAGGGGAAGGGGGTGGTGGATGGGTTTAACGTGGAGGATTTTGAGGTGGTGGGTTATAACCCGTGGCCAGCTGTGAAGATGAAGATGAGTGTTTGAGGTGTGGGTGCATGTGGGTAGCTTATACCTAGACTGGGGGTGTTTCCTGTTTTGATCCGCTTTTTTCATCGGGATTTACGTATTCTGCTGTTTGATTCATACATGCATGTCTCTTACGAGGTTATAGGATAGAAATTGCGACGTATGCTTACGAGGCCTGGGATTTGTTATGGGTAACTTCTCCATACCATACCAGGCACAATTCCCGCCAACGAATATTTTCAAAGGCAAATACTAGATTTCAACTTTGGCGACTTTCAGGTTTCGAAAGACAATAAGTGTCCTTCTTACAAGACCTTGGTCGATCATTGTGCATGCTATGCTGCATCCTCATTCGTGCATGGATTCTTTCCATGGATGCATAAACAATAATATCAGATGAATATGAAACTGGATCAAAAAACCGTTGACATTGACCTCGGAGATAAAAAAAGAAGTTCAATATCGATCGAAAGGAAATTTTTTTTTTTTTTTTTCGTTTCAGCCATAACAAAAACGAACCTTGATCAACTCCAAATCCCCATCATTGCAGGGAATTCCTCCACACCATTTCACTCGACCGGCGACGAATCCGGCCCATCCATCCATGCAGAACAGGCCATTTCAACAGGCAGCCATGCATCTCTCCGAAATCCGAACGCAAAATCCCTCCTACCATCCATTCGATTGGCTAATATCCACGTGTGCTTCCAACAGGTTAAATATAAAGAGAAATACAAAGGAAATCGAAGTATGACTCCGAGCTGCGCCGTGCGGCGTGTAGTGCGTATGCGAAGATCAGTGAGGAAATAGGAATAGGAAAAAAGAACGGAATTTTCTTCTTATCAGCCACTCCCCTAACCCCAACCCCTCGAATTCTCAGACCAATCCGCATGGGTCAGTCGAGCGGGGTATATAACCCCCTTCGCCCCCGTACCCTCTTCCAAAGCTTACCCCTCCCTTTGCGGCCTCATCCCATCCCTCAACAATCCACCTCCCCCCTCCGACTCAAGTTCTCTCTCCACGGCTGCGGAGGGTGGGACGGTAGGGTAGGCGCCCATGACAATGCGGGGCAGCCTGTGCCGCAACGGTGTAGCTTGGGTTCATCTTTGGAAGCTCTCGATCGACCCCGGCTCTAGAACACACGTACCGCGTACGTCACCAACGAACCTCCCCCCCGATCGTGAAAACCGATAAACGATTCTCCGTTGGATAAGGAAATTCAGCGGACGGAATACGAATTCAGACCCCACCGACGGACTCTGATCATGCCTGTGGCGGCATATATATCAGAGCTTATAACCATTGTGCCTGCCCCATCCAACTAGGGAGGCATATCCACACTTTGGGACGTGTGAAAATATCACAGTCAGATGTTACACGTCCCAGTTTTTTTTTCTTGTCCTGTGCTAGATCCCGAGATGAGGATGGACAGGAAATTCTGCAGTTTGGTCACACTAAGAGAGTGTAGCCATGGTAAAAATACCATATGTTTCAGGGGGGGCCTCCCACGGGGGGCCCATGACCATCGATTCTGGAAGGAAAAGGATTCCATTACTGGACGATCCTCCTCCTCCATCACCGACCACGATAATGCGATGCAGACCGCTGCCAATCGCAACCTTGCCAACCGTCCCCTTCAGCGCAAGAAGGGGACCCCCCGTTTTGACGCCGCCACGTCCTCTAGCCTTTGTCGATCTTGAAAACTTCCAGAGAACAAGCAGATTCAAAACATTCGATATACCCGTGCGACCCTTCCCCCCTCTCTCCATTTCTCTTTGGCCGGAGAGGAAAGGTAGGAGGGGGTTGGGCCGCGCCTGGTTATCGAGCCCTCTTTTTTTTTTTTTTTTGGTTTTACCTGCTGGGAGGATGGATGGCTTGGACAAGTTGTTTGTTTTTTCCGAGTAGGGTTTTTTTTTTTTTTTTTTTTTTTTTAGGGGGAGGAGGAGAAGGTGTCATTCTGCGTTCGATGTTCGCCAGCCAAATGGCACTGGAAACTGTTTTCCCCCTTGATTCCGTGACCGTGATCTCCGTGTCGGTGTGAAACGATGTGAAACGATGTGATGTGGGCGCAATGTTGATCGACCAGACTGCAACTGCCGAAAGCGGGGGCTTTTCAGATTATTGGCCAATGCGCGCCCTCCTTCCCCCCCCCCCTAAGAGGTGGGTGTAGTTGTTATGTATTATTGCTAAGCACTGGCTCTTTTTCTCCACAGAAGGCCGTAAGAACCAACACTTAAATGTCACCGCCACCACCCACCATCGCAACGCCCAGGCTCAAGCGCCATATTGGGATCTTTTTTTTTTTCCTTGGTTTTAAATTTTTTTTTAATTTTTTTTAATTTTTTTTTTTTTTTCATTTTCCGATGCAAAGCAAGGTTGATTGATGCTGGGCCAATAATAGCCGTTTTTCTTATCCATATATCACAAATCTCATATCATGTATATGCATATATATATATATATATTAAATTACCTACCGTAGACGCTCCAGCTCCAGCTCCAGCTGACACACCCATAGGTAAGTAGGTAGGTACAGTACCTATGTCCACGTCCTCCTCCTATTTCCTATTGATGAATGATGAATCGTGGGAAAATGGGGATTTGGATTGGGGATAGGGGATATATAAAATAAAATAAAAACCTTCCCAAGGGATTTGAACAATGGCCACCTCCTGCTCTCTCTAAGTAAACATATGTCATATGTGTGTGGCGTTAATTGTTAAATAATGGTCTATGTGAAAGAAAGTACACAAATACATAACACGGAGATGACGCTTGTTCACCGCCCTCCCCCTCCCC
>ML121529.1:1988897-2050553 GCA_003788615.2 Terfezia boudieri ATCC MYA-4762 | reverse complement strand
AAAAAAAAAAAAAAAAAAAACCAGAACTAAATGAATGATTCACATGCCATTCAGCAAGGTTTCTTCATTTTTGAACTGTTTGAGGCGTTCGGTTATCCGTGTTTAATCCATACGCTAAATCTGTGTTCTGCCCAGCCAACGCCCCTCCCCCTTCGATGAATGTACACGATATACGAGATATACAAGATACAATTGACATACATCGATATTATACGACCATCTTATCCTAGACGCCCCGCACATTAACTTGACTATGACATGTATGGTAAAGACATGGAAAAAATTCGCCATGGATGTCATACATTCATTCTTCATTTTCATGTTGAGACCGAATATGAATGACCTTGTTTCAGACGTAAAGAAAAAATGAGAAAAGAAAAAAGGAAAAAAAAAGAAAACAACTTGGAATAAGTACCAAAAAAAAAAAAAAAAAAGCTAAAACTTACTAAATCAGATCTGATCCCATCAAGAAACAAAAAGTTGTAAAGAAAGTGTTCTGTTCTGTTCTTTTATTTTTTATTTTTTATTTTTCTCTTTTTCTCTTTTTCCTACTCAATCCAATCAATGAGTATATTGAACGAACGATGAATGACATACACGCATGACATGTATACTTCACTTACTTCCGTCAAAGGAAAAAAAAAAAAAAAAAAAAAAAAAGGGTTACTATGAACTTTGGGGAAAAGGACGAGGAGTGGAGGGGGAGGGGGAGGGGGAGGGGAGGGAGGGAGGGAGGGTTTTTTTTTTACTTTCCCCCTCTCCCCCACCTCTCTTCTATCTTCGGTTCATTGATGTATGACATGTATTCATTTACTTAAAAGGCTGCCCCTCTCTAGAGTTATCATGTCAATATACATACATACAAGACAAGATATACATACATACATCCATCCATGGAATACATGACATGACATGACATGACATGACATGTATAATGCCTTTTTTTTTTTTTTTTTTAAACCCGGTCCCATCCATCCATCCATCCATCCATCCATCCATGCCAAGAATCCGATGATATAACAAAGGCAGACTATCAAGAATCCTCCTCCTCCCCATTGAGTCGCTTATCTAGATACTCTCTCTTTGGCTCTGTCACTCTCTCTCTCTCTGTCACTCTCTCTCTCTCTCTTTCTCTCTTTCTCTCTCCCCTACATGGCCTTCGTGTCTATGTGAATAATATTGTCTCTCTTACATTTATGGCTATAGTTACACGCGCACCTACACCTACCTACCTCCCTCAACTCTCCTCCTCAAAAAAAAAAAAAAAAACGCATTTACCCTCCACATATAATTCTACAGCCATTGACACTTTCTTTCCATACCCCCTCGTACAAGCCTATCCCATTCCCATTGACAGCAAAAAGCAATATCCAACGCCCACGCTATAAAACCACAACGCCAAATCACATTCAACACGTATCCACATTCCCTCCTCTTCCTGTCCCTCTCCCACCTACAAACTCAAACCTCACCGCACCGTACCTAACGGTCCCCATCCTGCCTCACCTTCTTCCTCTGCCCACCCAATGAATCATCCTGGACTCCCGTCCTCTTCGTCCCCGGCTGCGAAATATCATTATCCTCCTGACTGACCCTCCTATGCGGATACTCAATCGGCGGGGTCCCCGCCGCCGGCTCAAAGGCATTCAACGACAACTTCGCTCCTTCCAAAAAATACTTATGTTCTAGTGCCTGTGAGGCAGTCAATCTTTTGACGGGGTCATACTCGAGCAGGCCCTGTAGCAGCTCAAAGCCCAGACTATTCGTCGCGCCGACCTGCGCATACCACGTATCAAGTTGCGGCGGGGTAGGCTTAAAGCCCTGAAGCTGGGCGTACTCCGGTTGCTGGTGGATCGCCGCCCAGCGCTCCTTTGTCGGCGTGCCTAGGATCTCAATGATCTTGCCCATCTGGTTCCGCTGAAACGGCACATTCTTCTTATTATCCATCTTTGCCTCCTCGCCTTTGAAGATGGGGCGGAGGGCAAGTAGCTCTGCAAAGATACACCCCACCGCCCAAAGGTCGATTGCGGGGGTATAGTGTCTACTTCCGAGGAGGAGCTCCGGCGCCCGGTACCATATCGTCACGACGACCTTATCCCCTGAGAATAGCGGTTGCAAGGGCTTCCAGAATAGCCGCGCAAGGCCGAGGTCTCCAATTTTGACTTCGCCAGAGCCAGTCACCATGATGTTGGCGGGTTTCAGGTCCCGGTGTAAAACCCAATTCTGGTGTAGGTAGGAGACACCGTTAAGGAGTTGCCAGAGAACGGATTTAATTGTGGGTTCGGGGATGCTTGGGCGGTCGGGGTGCGAGTGGAAGTGGATGATTTGCTGTGTGTGGAGGACGGAGGTTAGCTGTAGTTAGATTGAAGAGGGTAAGAAGGGGTTATCATACTAGGAGGTCGTGCTCGGCGTACTCAAAGACCATGTATATACATTTATCCTCTAGTATTATCTCCACAAGATGAATAACATTCTCATGTCGTAACTCGCTACATAGCTATCCCCACCATTTATTAGCACCTGTCCACTCTTCCCCCTCTCCATCACCAGAGGATTATATCTTACCGCCATCTCCCTTATCGCACTCTGTGATATCCCTGTATACGACACCTCACCCTCCTTGTCTGGCTTAAACCTACCCCCTCCCATTTAGTTAGCACCCCATCCCCCCAGAGCAGGAATACATACTTCTTAATTGCAAACTCTCCCTTATTCTCCGGATCTCTACTCCTCGCCTTAAACACCCTCCCATACGTCCCCGAGCTTATGAACCCGATAATATGGTACTTTTGCTGGATCTTGACTTTGGACTGGTAGGGTTGGGGCGGCATCGTCTTTTCCCCTGTG
Source organism: Terfezia boudieri ATCC MYA-4762 (assembly GCA_003788615.2). Classification (NCBI taxonomy): domain Eukaryota; kingdom Fungi; phylum Ascomycota; class Pezizomycetes; order Pezizales; family Pezizaceae; genus Terfezia; species Terfezia boudieri. The sequence continues at coordinate 2,047,706 of ML121529.1, read as the reverse complement.
GTGGAAGAGGATTTGTCAGGTAGGGGTGTGTTGGTTCGAGGTTGGGAGCAAATGGACGAGAGGCGGGAGTGCGGGGTTAGGGAGGTTGTTGTTGTTATTGGTGATGGTGGAGGGGGGAGTTTGCGGGTGATTCTAGCTGGGCCGAGGGTGGCTCTGGGGGATTTTCTGGGTTTGTGGGCGGCGGTGAGGGAGGTTTTTGCAGTGGTGCGGGTAGTTGTGGCTCCGGCAGTTGCGACTTTGGAATCGAAGGCTCTTGCTCTGGCGCGCGCGATGGCTGAGTCGTCAACGCTGCCGGTGCGTTTCCCCTGATTTCACCCGGGTATCGAGGTTGCCTTTGCGGCTGTACCTGTAGCTGTGGTCGTAGCTGAATATGTATGTGTCTTTGTGCCTCCGGTTGACGTATCTGGTTTTGTTGTATCACTATCCTTATTTATCTCACTCCCGTGAATCCTAACTCTAGTCCCGCCCCCAGCCTCAATATACTTTACAGCAGCTTCTCTCGTGGTTATCGTCGAGCTGTCACAAGACTAGGTCCAGCATGCGCAGTCGCAGTTGACGTTGTAGATACAACGTCAATAGCTGCAGCAGCCATCAACTGCAATTCTCCCGCCAGATCCTGGTGAGCTGTAGCTAAACCCCTGGCCCACCGCACCACATTGGCACCTCCAGGCGGGACGATAATCTGTTCCCCAATAGACTCCCTTCGGACTCGCTCCTGCTGCAGCTGGGGAATGTGACCCGTAAATGTGGTTGTAAACTTATTTGTTTCCGGGGTTTTGGCTGAGCACCGGGCCCAGAACCGCTACGAGTTCCGGATCCTTTCGGTGGCATCGATATAGCCAGAAAGTAGGCTGTAGCTGTAAGTATACGTGGAAGATACTGTAGGTGCTGTACGTGTGTGATGCCTGCTGCCGCTTTTTGGACTGGAACCCGCCAGTGTCTGTGAAGCAGAGCCCCGAGTCCAGCGCAGCCCGCCAACGTCAGGGGAAGGCAGGCAGGACATGGAACTCTGAATGAGATATGCTTCTCCAAGGGATCCTGTGTGAGCCAATGTTGAAACATTCCTTCTAGGTAATATTCTAGGCGGTTGCCAGGTACTGTACATAGTGTAGTAACTACTTGACTACCGGTATAGCCAACACGCATAAGAAGACCTTCCCCCCCACGCTACATTCTCGCTTTCTACAAACCCCTCCTCTCCACCTCTCCCTGAACAACCACCCCCACCCCGACTTAGGTTTATTCCCCTGTGCCAAACTCAGATACGCAACTCCCCACATGTAATAACTCCCAATCCTCGCATACCCCCGCGCCATAACCTGCTGCACCCCGCCTCCTCCCCCCCTCCGACGCCGCACCAACACCACCATACTGCATACTTTCATGGGCACCCAGCTCTTCCTTTGACGAATATTTGCAACAGCAAAGATCAAGTACATGCTCGAGTGCATCGGATTAAATACTTGCCGTTGTGAACTTACAATTGTTTTGAAGGAGACCCAATGCGGCCGATGGATATGGTCTGAATTCGATTCAAAGAATGAATAAATAAATTACAGGTATACAGGTACCTAGATGCAATATAGTAATAATGTACCTCCTCTGATATCGTTTCAAATTCGAATTCAAACGATAGTCGGCCTTATATATTCGTGCACCAATGTTTGCAGCAGCCCAGATTGACCCGTCAATCCAGTTTACCAACTTGCTACCTCGCTTATGCCTCTTCTCGGATGCGCCCCATGGCCCCGATAGCAGCACTGTCCGTACCCAAGAACGTCATTTAATGACGAGTTATTCGACGTCCAGCTTGAAGCACAAATACTCTGAAAGGTTCCCCCAGCCCACTGAGCAGATATCCTCAGGCCTCCACTTGCCGATAACTATGATGTGTTTGTGCTTGCGGCAAGCTCGATGTTACTGTTGACGCGGGCGTATGAGATCAGTTTGAACCACACTGTCCACGCCTCTTTTGCTCGTCTGCACTTTTCTTGCCCAACGCTCTACCAGAGTTGCCAGTATATAAACCCCTATCTTTTGGCTGTACGGTAGGTTATTACGATACATACATGTACAATCTCTCTTCCCTCCGAAGCAATAAGTTAGCTGCCTAAGTTCATTTCTGGAAATTTCGTTCAAAGGTAAACAATTCATATGAGACGTAGCCGATTTTTATACCTGTCACAAATCACTCCCAAACCAGACTACTCCCCAGCCCCTGCAACGGTGCCGCCGAATATTTAGATGTAATTATTATAACCAGCAAATCAGACTCCGGTTTACTTCCCCACCTTCCACCCCCAAGCATAATAGACGACTATAATAATTCCACAGCCCCAAGGCCCATGTCTAAATCTCTTCAATCTTCAATCGTTTACAATTTAGCTTACCCTGAACTTCCCTCGCATCTTCAAGTATATATGTTTTTTTCCCAGCTGAAACTTCCTCTCTTACCTATGAAGTATGTAGGAAAATAAGGAAATAGGAAATATTTCAATTAAAGCACTACAGGATTTACTTTAATCTTATTTGCAGTTGTTGTGTGTGGGGGAGGGCGTAAGTTAGGTAAAGTTGCTTCATATGGTGTGTGTGTGTTGGGGGGGGGGGGGTTCGTTTGAAACCCTCAGGCCATGAGGGAAGAACTCAGAGGGCGGGGGGCGCTGGGAGGGCGAGTACTTATTACATCAATTTCATTGGGCAGGAATGGAGAATGGGGTAGTGGTGGCCTTAAGTGGAGAGGTGAAGAGGGATATTGTTATATACAGACAGTACCATGACTTGAACAGAAATGAATTTGCTGTGTTTCCCCTCGGTGCCTCGTTCCCTAGGTGGTCTAGGCGATAATTTATACATCCTATTTCTCCCACATATCCCACTATTCATATATGATGTATATGCAATACTCATCCCAACCCCAAATCAACCCTTATACCCCCCTCAACTGCGGCCCCTCCACCTCTTCACTCACCTTCCTCGCCGCCTCTTCCTCCACTGCCACCCCCGCCACCTCCTCAACAGCCTTCACCAACAACTCAAATGCCCTCCTTACAAACCTCTCCTCCGCCCTCGGCGCTCCCGTAACCACTCTAATTGCATACACCCCTCCCAAAACCGTACTCGTCAGGTACACCTCCCCCCCCGCATTAACCTTCTCATACACTTCCTTCGTCAGTCCATTCGCCCTCTTACTTCTCTCCTCCTTCCCCACCTCAACCCCACCCACATCCCCCCTCACCCGAAACACCGTAAGCCCAAACCTAGGCTCCGCCACGACCTCAAAAAGATCTTCCCGTCCTCTAACCATTCCCTTAAAGGCCTCCCCCACAGACATTGTATGATACAAATGTTTCTGCATTCCCACAACCCCATAACTCCTCATCACGAACCAGATCTTCAACGCCCTAAACCTCCTTCCTAGAGGGATCTGCCAGTCCCTATAATCAGTCACTAGCCCCGTTTCCGAAAACTGGTTACGTAGAAAGAATGGTGTGATGCTGAGTGCGTCGAGGAGTGGTTTTCGGGACTTAACAAATAAGCAAGAAGCGTCAAAGGGGACAAGGAGCCATTTGTGCATGTTCATGTCGAAGGAGTCGAAGTGCGAGAATGAGGTGGTGAGGTGTTTGTATTCGGGTAGGATAAGGGCAGCGCCGGCGTAGGCTGCGTCGACGTGAACCCAGAGGTTGGGGTTTTCTTGTGCGACGGTGGCGATTTCATCGAAAGCGTCGATAGCACAAGTCGAGGTAGTTCCTGTGCAATACCCACATTAGAATCCCAATCCTATCTTTCCAGCCTTTATCCCCCACTTGCGGTAGTATGAATCCAAAAGACAAACCCAGTGTACAAGTCAAAAAAAAAGGCTCCAATCCCTCCTCCTTCAACTCTCTAATCTTTTTCCTCAAAGCCTCCCCCCTCAATTTATACTCTTTATCAACCTCCACCGTCGCAAACTTTGTTCCCGCAATCAACGCCGCCTTCTGCGTACTACTATGTGCCTGCGTACTCCCCAAGGCCACAAGCTTACTCCTTTTCTCCGCAGTAATCCTCTCTATCTCCCTCTCATCCGTTACTCCCTCAGCACACTGCCTCAAATACCTATCCCTCGCTGCAACCAACACAATCACAATTGCTTCCGACGCAGAGCCCTGGATAACCCCGCCACCGCCGGTTGGTGAGGTAGAGAGATAACAGGGTGGAAGGTTGAGTAAGTTGCAAAGCCAATCGAGGACGACGGTTTCTAGCTCGGTGACGGCTGGAGAGCAAATCCAGTTAAACGCGGCACAGGTGAATGCGGAAGAGTACAGTTCGCCGAGCATGCCGGGGTAGGTGGCGTTGGCGGGGAAGAATGCCAGGAAGTTCGGGGATTGCCTGCGCCGGACATTTCAGTAAATCAACTTTCCTTACCTTCGGAGGCCGTCAGCACTCACCAGTGCGTCAAACCCGGGATAATCTTATCCGTCAAGTCTTTCTGTATCACATCCCATGCCTCTCCTTCCTGTGGGGGTGCATCTGGTAACATTGGTGCCAGATAACCAGGTTGAATCTCCGGCGTAACCCTGCGCCCATCAATAGTTTCATAGTAATCAATGACTGGACAACATCAGCATTCCTCCGCGACACTAGCACAGGAACTTACTCTGATCAACCGCTTTATGCGCCGCCTCTCTAAATTCCTGCGAATTCATCAATTTCCTATCTATGCGGGGTATCAAATGCAATTTGGTCTGTAAATTCCGTCCAAATCGCAAGTATCGCATGAAAAAGCTTTGATGGGCCTAAACATATCGCGGTGCCGAATGGTTTATGAACAACTGTTACCTGGCTACCTTATGTAGGTAGCCCTGTAGCTGTGGCCCAGTCCGGGTCCTGCTTATGCTAAAGATCCCTCCTAGAAATATAAAGTCTATTATTGATATTTCACCAATTGCTCCAAATATCTTCCTAACAAACCTCACCTAGTCCAACAGTGGGTATATCCCACGCACTCACTCTCAAAGAATTGTAAACATTTCCAAATAGTATCGCAATCCTAACTGCTGCACACTTGGTAAATATCATACGCGCATCTAATTTGTAAAGGATAAGACCATAGCACAGTATTCTCTTGAAGAAATTGAAGAATTCTCTCTGTCCCAGTTTCCATGCTCCAGTGAAACCCAGAAGTACCTACCCGCACGGGAACCTGCAGAACTCCGGTTCCGAGATGACCACCGTACTCTGCGAGTGGCGTTCCAGAAAATGGAGATATTTTGGTATCAAGCGGAGTGTGGATCTCCGTGTTGCTGTGGTTAGCCTCTTTGCCTTGATCGATAGGTATTTGTATTTCCAATTCGTGTAGAAGGATACCCATCCCTAACCAGACTAACCTATCCCCTCTGCATCTTCTCCGTAACTAGGTACAGTACCTATGTAGCATCAGTATTATGCAGGCAGGGTTCTTATGTGTGCTTCATACATCCCCTGTTTGTTGAGCATCCAACACAACGTCATTCCTCCTGCAATGCTGCAATGGATACAGCCGTTATGCCATTATTGGCCCCTCCCTTTGCTGGATATCCTGTATATATGTGTGATTTACTTGATGATGCTCCGCATGACCTCGTTTTTCCTTCACGATGCTGCACGTAGCTGCGTGTAGGCTGCACGCAGGACTGATTGGTCAAACCCCACAAAGCGGGGAAGCACGTACATAAGTACCAGTAGGTAACAGTATGTCATTTTCTCCACTTCGACCAATTGCGTTTGCAACTGTAGATCTGCATGTCCCGCAGCTGTCAAATGTCCGACGCAAGGCAATGCAAGTTCCACTCATGCCTTGAACTCCCCCGGCCAGAACAAATATTAAAGGCCCCCCCCCCACCCCCCCCCGAGTAGCCCACCTTCTCCAACAAAGGAAACAAACCAATTCACGGAATACCCAGGCGGGGCGTGCATAGACGGCAAAAACTACCTCCCCGCCGGGCCAAGTGATGTCCACAGGGAGCAGCCAATGCATCAAACCCTCACCAGCATCTTTCCGTGTGATATCACAACTGGGTTCTAGACGGCGGGTACTCCGGCCTCAGCAAGCGAAGCGAGGCACCATCAACCCGGTCCAGACAGGGACATTCCATGACGGTTGTGGTCGCAGCTCAGCTGCAGATTCGTATAAGCATACTCTGAGAACATCAAAACAAACATCCTCCTCCCACCCAAGAAAAGGAAAAGGAAGCAGTAACACGAGGGGCACAAATACAAACACAAACAAACAATACTCAAAAATGTCAAAGTCAGGTCCTTCCGGAGAATCCCCTGGCGACAAACTGGACGACATATTCCGAGGCTCCACCCTCCGTGACTCCAGTCCCGAACTAGTAGAAATACCCCCCTCCCGACCGGACACCCCTCTCCCAAGGACGTTCCCCAACCCACCGCATGATGCATATCTGCCTCCTAATCCAGCGACAAATCTACTGTTTACGACACTCCCTCTCCTCCGAGATTCATTAGAGACAAAGACGTCAATGGACCAGGATGCTGTAGCGGATTGTTGTGTCAAGATCCACTCAGACCCACTCAATCCGCTTCACCATCTGAACAGGGAGGCGCACATTGAGTTTCTCGAAGCAGGGCTTGGGATCGACGAAGACGGAGAGCAGTTATCACCCGGTTTTGTAGCCCTCGATGCTTCTCGGCCATGGATTCTCTACTGGTGTTTAATCGGATTATTCTGTCTTGGAGTAGACCTTGCGCCTTATCGAGAACGGCTAATCGAGACTCTACGCCCAATACAGAATTATAAAACAGGTGGGTTCGGAGGAGGAAATGGGCAAACGAGTCACCTTGCAGTTACATACGCAGCCGTACTGGCACTGTGTACAGTTGGTGGGAGAGAGGCGTTTCAATTAATCGACAGAGTCAAGATGTGGAAGTGGTTGAGTAGCCTAAAGCAGGTAGACGGGGGGTTCTGTGTTTGTGATGGAGGGGAGGAGGATGTGCGGGGGGTATACTGCGCATTTACACTCATCTCGCTGTTGGGATTACCGACAGAGCTTGCTCCCAATGATGTGACCCGTCTGAAGAGGCAGAGTGAGGAAATCCAACAAGGAAAGAGGACTGGTGGATGGGGTCATGATCCCCACCTCGTTCCAGAGAGTTTGCTCGATGGGACTGCAGAGTATTTACGCAGGTGCCAGACTTATGAAGGAGGGATGGCAGTGGGCCCAGGTGGGATGGAGGCTCATGGGGGATATGCTTTTTGTACGCTTGCAGCGTTGTCGTTAATGGGTGAGCCAGAGGTTATGTTAAACAAGTATTTGGATATGCCAAGATTGATACATTGGTTGAGCGCGAGGCAGTATGCGCCAGAAGGGGGCTTCTCGGGAAGGACGAATAAGCTTGTGGATGGGTGTTATAGTACATGGGTAGGTGGGTGCTGGGCGTTGGTTGAGGGGGCGTTGAATGGACCGCAGAAGGACGAACCGGATGACAATGAGATTGAGGAAGGACAGGGTGAACAAACTAAGCAGACAGAGGAGGAGAAAACAGAGAAGGGAAGGGGTATTGTGGGGAGCTTGTGGAGTAGGGATGGGTTGGTGAAGTATATTCTTAACTGCTGTCAGGCTCCGGAAGGCGGTTTGAGGGATAAACCTGGCAAGTGCGTAACCCCGGAGTAATAACTCTACTCACCGTTACTAACCTATGGTATTCTAGATCCCCTGACTACTACCACTCCGGGTACATACTCCTTGGGCTCGCCTCCGCTCAAAATTACCATTACTACGTACGCGCCCCCGAAGCTCAACCTCCGCCGCTATCACTACCCCTCATCTCGACCGACCCAGAGGAAATCCCCTCACCTACATCTTCGGCCCCAACAGCCCTCCGAGCAGCATTCGCATGGAGAGCAAGTCACTATATTCCGACGTGCACCAGTCCCGGGAACGATAATAACGTTGTTGAGAAGGTGTTGTCAACGTATGATTTCGACGATGAGCAAATGGTCGATTGGTTGGATTGGGAAGAGGATGAAGGTGTCGGGGAAAGTTTGGGGGATGTGGGGCAGTGGTGGAGGGGCGATAGAGTTAGGAGGGCTCATCCGGTGTTTAATGTGCCGTATGAGAATGTTAGGGAATGGGAGTTGTATGTTTGGGATGAGGGGCTGGAGAATGGGGATGATGAGAGGTACCCGAGGGACAGTTGGAATGCGTGAGGAGTGGGTGGGAAAATGATAATGGATGTTTATGCTCTCATATATGTATGATGGCTTTGTTTCTAGATGTGGATAATTTTGTAATTCTTTTGCAGCTTTTGGTTTGCACCCTGGCAATGAATTTCTTTTTTCTGGAATGGAAGAACCCAAGTACCGTAGCCGAGGTTATCTGCCCAGACGGACGGTGGCGTTGGAAACTAGCAGCTCAGCACGTTAGCGCCCTTTCACATGTCATTTCAGATCTTTGGATCTCGGAGATGGGCTGTACCAACTGTACATACAAATAACAAGTACGTCCGCTTCTTATTCCTCTTATTCTCCTACGAAATCAAGCAAACGTTACCTTTCATTTGCTGGGTTAATACTAACTACCTTTACTATAAATCAGCCCCCTTCACCTTTTAATCGACTCCCAGTAAACCTGCACACACGCAGACAACATGTCCGCCACCGACCGCCTCGCCCAAATCTCCTCCCAACTAACCTCCCCCCTTAAATCCCACCGCGAAAAGCTGCTCATCCCACACTCCGACGACATTGTCATAACCTGTGCTCTCCGCACTGCACACACAAAGGGCGGCCGGGGTCTCTTCAAAGACACTCCCGCGCAGGACCTCCTCGCCGGCGCCCTCCGCGGGGTAATCGAACGCTCTAACATCGACCCCTCCCTCGTTGAAGACATCACCGTAGGCTCTGTCCTCCCTCCCGGCGGAGGCGCAACTGAGTTCCGTGCAGCTGCATTGGTTGCTGGATTCCCGGTTTCGACTGCTGTTAGAGCAACGAATAGGCAGTGTAGTTCGGGGTTACAAGCCGTGGTTGACATTGCGAACGCGATAAACTCCGGGATGATTGAAATTGGCGTTGGGGCAGGGGTGGAAAGCATGTCCTCGCAGTACGGCCCCGGTGCGGTTACTGAGTTCAGCGAGCTCCTCGAGTCGCACCCGGAGGCAAAGAACTGTAAAGTCCCCATGGGCGTGCTCTCCGAGAAAATGGCCAAAGACCGTAAAATCAAAAGGGAGGATCAAGATGCATTCGCTGCCGCCAGCTACCAGAAAGCGCTTGTTGCTCAAAGCATAGGATTGTTTGACGAGGAGATTTATCCATTGACGGTGAAGTTTGAGGATCCGAAGACGAATGAAATCAAGACGATAACGGTGGGTAAAGATGATGGAATACGACCGAATATAACAGCAGAGTCACTTGGCAAGATCAAGCCCGCCTTTGCAAAAGACGGGTCCATCCACGCCGGGAACGCATCACAGATCAGCGACGGCGCGGCTGCAGTCCTGCTCATGAAGCGCTCCACAGCGCAGCGCCTCAAACAGCCCATCCTCGGAAAATTCGTTGCTGCGAGCATTGTAGGTGTAGCCCCACTACTGATGGGTATCGGACCATGGGCAGCAATCCCAAAAGTCTTTGAGAAAACGGGACTGAATAAGGAGGATGTGGATATTTTTGAGATCAACGAGGCATTTGCGAGTCAGTGTGTGTGGTGTGTGAATGAGTTGGGGCTGGATATGAGGAAGGTCAATCCGAAGGGGGGTGCGATTGCGTTTGGTCATCCGTTGGGGAGTACGGGCGCGAGGCAGGTCAGTACGCTGTTGACTGAGCTGAGGAGAACGGGGGGCAGGGTCGGCGTCACGAGTATGTGTGTGGGGACGGGGATGGGGATGGCGGCGGTTTGGGTCGCAGAGTAGAAGAAAGTTGGTTGTGGTTTAATGTGTATTTGATTAGAAGGGGAGTATCTTTTATGAGTGAGGGCAGATGACGATGCTCCTTTTATTGTATGTTTGCTGTAGGATAGCAAACGGAAATACTGTACATGTACCACAACAGAGTTCTATAAAGCAGGGGGGGGGGGGGGGAAAGTATTTCATGATTTGCAACTACTATTATACTGCATACATAATAGGGTAGACATATTTAAAAACCTCTTCATGCATTTCCCTCGGAAAGAAAATAAAGAAAAAAAAAAAGAAATCTTTGTTTTTTTTGAATCGAGATCTTCTTGGAAGAGGTTGGCCAATATCATTCATTGTCTTCATCAGTGGAAACACTCAAAATCTCTTCCTCTCCCTTTGACGGGCACCCCTCACGCATTTCGAGATATTTATTCATCGTCGTCGTCTGCTGAGCGGCTAAAGTACCATGCCCTATGTACGTACAATGGATAATTCGCTAGGGGAAGAGATCTTCATTGGTGACAGACATAAATATATTTCTTCCCATTCCTTGGAGTTGTTCAAGGCTAGGTAGGTGGGTCCTCTCAAGCTTGAACCTAGGCTTTGATATTAGCAGTAGGTCTTGTACCTGCAATTGACTTAAGATCATGACGGGGGGAAACTAACCCTTAATTATAGGTTTAGAATGTAGGAGTTGCATTTGAATCTTGATACCTCTTTGAAGGCATTTTTGCATCGCTGTAACTTCAACATTTCTGACTCGGTGTTGGAGCCTCGTCTTTCCTGCTCCTTTCTTCAAATTTCAAGTCTCTGTGCCAGCACCTAAAACCCCGGTGCTGGCCCTCGCTAGCAATAACACAGAATCTCAGCCGAAGGGCCAACTCTAGTTTCTTCACCTTCCCGGTGTTCACTCGAGTCGCTATTTCTTCCTTGCGCCACTCATATACCCACCAAATAAAAAAGGTCATGTTGGACTGCTTCGTCCCCTGCCCAGTCAACTTGAACCGGCAAGGGGAGCAGTCCTGCATTTACGAGCTGACAGATATAGGTGACCAGATTGTCCAGGAAACCTTTGCCGGTGGCGCGACTAGCCAGGTCGAATTTTGACATGCGGGTCAGGGTTGGAACAGAGACGGGCAAGGGACAACCGAATCTCGGGAATGTGAAAGCCTGAAGGGATCAGGTAGGCTGTAGAGCCCGTAAAGGACAGTTGTGGGACTCGTTGGTATGAGATTTAGACATCCTTGCTGGATCGTGTCGTTGGCATGATTCCTGTTTGGTACTTCTTGTTATTATAAAGTGTCACTGAATCAAATATGGTGAGACCGTACCTTTATTCGTATGCAGCTGATGAATCCGCTACTACTTCCCTTCTGATCTCTGCTTATATTTATCCTAACACAAGTGAGATTCTTATGCCACTCTCTTACTGAACGATATTTTTCCTCAGACTCAAGAATTCTTCCACAAATTCCTCCAAGTCTGACTCCACCGCATCCAACGTTCCATCCGGTAGTGAATCTCATCAGTTAAGTCTCCTTCATATCTAAAAAAAAGGATGACCTCTTCAAACGCCTCCTTTTCTAACTCCACGAATTGCTGAAATGCCGCCTGCAGATGTACCAACATCTTTTGCCGAATAGCCCTAACCAATTCAAGAGCTTTGTGATCATCCTGTCCAAATAATAGAATACTTTACTCTTTCTTCAATTGAAATTCCAACCCATTTGCTTCGTCCTACTAAAGCATTGCCAATGACAGATGCACTGGAAAGTGCAATCTTTGGAATAAGACTATCACTCTCTCTCCTATTTAATCCAGCACTTTGACTTGTTTTCGTGGAGGAGACATATACTGTAGTTATTCCCTGGCTGATTCTCAGCCTTAAGATTCTGCACCATCGTCCACCTCCCCTTTTTTTTTTAAAGAGAAAAAAAAAAAAAATTCAATACTCCTATTTGGTCCCATTAAGGGGGCCATGAGGAGGCACCCAGAAACCTGAGTGGGCCATCGCCTACTCAAAATAGTCTCCATTAGCCTATATTTGAGATTTCTTCCGTACAGGTTCTTGCAGCCTGATCCTTTTGATCATCATGGAAACTCAGTCTCACAGTATGTCAACATCGCCCCATGGCCAGGTCACTGACTGCGGGAATCTGTTGTTTGCCCAATAAATATACGGAGGTATCCGGTAAGAAGCATTCATCTACCAGAGGCTCGGGTATCTGAGATTGGATAAATTCAAGAAAGAGGAAATCCAATATGACGAGTTCCCCTGTCTACGCTGTGAATATATCCATAGATCACCGCCTTATACTCTCTTAGAGATGTCATAAATCATATTTATACAGTGTCAGAGAAATCAAATATTGTGTTAGCTTACCTTTGTTCTTATCCAGTTGATGGACCCGCTACTAGTTCTCTTCTGATTTCTGCTTGGATCGCCCCCTCATACTCCTATGAACCTTTCAACGTCGTTATTATAAAGTGTCAGGAAAACAGATAGTTGATGGCGTACCTTTATTGTTATCCAGCTAATGAACCCCCCTACTACCTCTCTCAATTTCGGCTTGGATCTCAGCCTTATATGTACCCTCTTAGAATCTGTCACAAGTTGTTCTTATACAGGGACAATTAGCATACCTTTATTCTTATCCAACTAATGAACCTGTTAAGTATTTCTCTTTTGATTCCTACAGGAATCTTCGCCTTAGACTCTCTTAGAATCTGTCAGAACTCGTTATTATAAAGGGTCCGTGAATCAAATGTAGTGATAGCGCACCTTTGTTCTTACCCCGCTAGACTTCTGCCTTGGACCCACAGACGAGTCGTTATTATACAGTGTTAGGGAATCAAATATTGTGATACTGTACCTTTATGTGTAATCCAGCAGACGAACATTCCCTTCTGCTACTTCGTCAATTCCTATGCTATCAAGATCTTGTAGACTAGAGGGGAAAGGAGATCTTATATCTAGCGGGCAGCCAGAGATGATGTATGCGAAGATTCAGGATGATTTCTAGCATTGTGGGTACTCTTTTATATTGAGGAAGCTGCCCCCTTGACACCTAGTCGGTTCGATGAGGGGTAATCCGCAGCAGCCGAAGAGAGAAATAGGGTGTCAGACGTGGTGCCAAAAACCAACCGACGTCCTAGCTACCAGTGGTTACGTACTGGCCTATTTGTGCAAGTGCTAGCTGGGACGACAGGTAACCTCTCGTGTGCAAGTTCCCCCGGGGGCGAGGCAAGAAATTGTCGATGTAGTATGGATTAGTCGGATGTGGACCGGTGCCTCTGACCTACATAACCAAAATGTATGGTTGGTTGCATCGGCGAGGCCCCGATGGCCTTGGAATCACACAGTGTCATCCGTCAACACTCTTTGGGCCCTGGAAAGGCAGCAAGAGTGAGCGGGGACACGGTGGCTCTAGGGATTGAAAACCCCCGACGGCAGTGAGCCAATTGTAGGGATTGGCTGGGCTCGACAGGACGGTTCTAAAGCCGGGTCGGTCTGAGCGAGAACTCATGCTCAGGTCTTCGAAGTGGCAACTCGTGGAGTTATTTTCTTCTGGTAGTCTTAACTGTTATGCTTATCTTCGAGTCCTGTTGGGTGCCCCAGACACAAGCCAGACTACCCCAGACAGTCGAATGGTTATAGTTGGTTGGAAATGCAAACTGGGATCAGCAAGGGCAGATCCAAAATTCTGTGAGGTGTGGTACAGCCAGACTAGTCTGGTTTGTAGTTCCTGTAGAGGGCTGTGTCAACTGATACTTGTAGTTAACCAGACTAACTTGTAGTGTCAAGCCAGACTACTTGTAGTGTAGGGTGACCCTTAAAGAGTAGTCTGGTTGAGAGAGGAATTAAGTCTAGTTGTACAAAAGGGGGGACCGGCTTCTCGTAAGACGTATCTCTCAATCTTAGAATCTGATTAGGGTACACCCAGGAAGACAGCCCTTATCCTCTACTAGTCCAAGGTCTGTATTCTCGGGTCTTTTGAGTCCAAGCACTGAGAGAGTTCAAGAGAGGCCTCAACAGTGGAGTCCCCTCATTCCCTGGTTGGCACGTTCCATTATTGAAGAAACTGACTATGGTTCAGGTAAGACAATCTTATTTGGTGACGTCACCGGAGGGACGTGAAGAACAGAGGATATGGCTATCAACTTACCTGCTCTGTGGACTACGGGCTGTACCTGAGCGTGAGCGGGTGGATGTCCACCGTCAGCTGAAGAGAAGGTAGTATAATCACTTGTTAAGTAACTACAATCTACAACGCGTCGTGCATGAAACAAGCTAAGTAGTTATGTATACAGATGAACCTCATTACAAGCATGTCGCCGGGACCAGGTGGGGTATGCTTATAACGAATATATTCTTATATTAAGGGGAAATAAATACATAGTGATAAAAATGCATGAAAAGGTGCGGAATGAGACTATGGGTACTAGATACATAGAAATAACAGGAGAGATCAAGAAGAGGAGGAGGACCCGGATGCAGAATGACCCAGGAAATCGGTGATCCTGCGCTGAGCATGGTGATGCCTGTGTTGAAGTTCAAGAAGCTCAATGCGCTTTTTCTCACGGTTGAGGACATGTTGTAGCTCAGTAATATTGGCTGTAGGGTTATCTGAATTCCGTCCGAAACTAATGCGTATTAGCAATGTAGAAGAGTAATATAAGCGGGGAGGTATATACTCGGTGATCTGTAAGTATTCGCTTGTGTGTGGGACTGGTATTCTATAGAGCTGTAGCTACTCTGTTCTGTTCTGTTGTTGTGCTGTCGTGCGGGGTTATTTCTTATCGATAAGCATACCTAATTGAGTAACGCACCTCTCTTGTTACAAGCATATGTATGGTGACTAAGCGAAAAAAATAAGAATATTCTTGTAACCAAAATATGCTTATTTAGTATGGGGGAACACTGGAGGTATGCTTGTAACGAATATATGCTTATACTAGGTATGCTTGTAATGAGGTTCATCTGTAGTGAGCACAAACCCACTTCATATAAGTAGCTAAATATGAATAGACACATCCAATATGGCACGACTACATAACGACACTACTTTTACCTTGTTTAGCATTTCGCACCCCCATACAGGTTATATAGCTGGCGAATCTTTCACAATGTAGTTTCGTTACGCGGTTCGTTGTTCCGTGAGCGTACCGAGTCTTCTAAGATAAGGGAACGAGGCCGTCTCATAGCCTAAGGCTCCATGACGTGTAGACTTCGAAAAAAAAAAAAAAAAAAAAACTAACGACACTAAGGAAATTATCGCTACTACCTAATAGTGAAAAAAGGATATTCGTTAGGACGGCCATAGGCCTAACCCACTGCGTCCCCCAAGAACCATAAACTCCCAAGTACTAGTTCGTCAAATCTGCACATCTCAAGCTTCACAGTCTTTCTTATCCTCATTCTAGCGGTCAAGGTACAGACACTTTCTTATGCCCATGCCCATACCTTGCTGCAATATCGACTGCTGTTTCCCCATTAATGTGTCTGGCCTCCCGATTGGAACCCTTCTCCAATAGCAGCCTTCTATCTCTAAATGTCCCCCACTGCTGCAAGGTTGGGTGCTGTTGGCCCATTGTTCATAGCGGCCTCTATATTTGCTCCCATGGCCAGGACCAATCCCAGGACCTCTAAATGTCCCCAGCGTGCTGCAGCGCAGAGCGATATTATCCCAGTATCTGGAGCAGTACGTCCAGCGGCCTCTATGTTTGTGCCCTTCTCCAGGAGCAGTCCCACGGCCTCTAAATGTCCTATCTGTGATGCAATGCAGAGAGCCGTTCCCCAATTTGCACGCTTCTCCAGGAGCAGTCTCACGACCTCTAAATGCCCATTCTGTGCTGCACCGTAAAGCGATGTCATCCAGCGCCTTCAGTGGCCTCAATGATTGCACCCTTCTGCAACAGCGGCTTCACTACCTCTAAATGTCCCTTTATTGAAGCTCAGCCAAGTGCTGTACGGTCATCCTTATTTCGATACTCTATGCCCCCAACATTTCCCAATCGAAGCCCTACCACATTGACATCCCCTAATTTGGCCGCTGCAATCTACAGGGGACCAGTGAGGGTGTCGGGATGTTTCTGGGCAGGCCAAACCAACCGGCCGCCGGCCAGTGGCTGGTGTACACTCTACATGCTGACTGATCTATCATGACTAAAAGCGAACGGCGTATCAGAGCACAATGCCAGAACGGCCGATGCCAGAACCACAACACAACACGCATACCACAACACAATCAACGCAACACAATCAACGCAACACAATCAACGCAACACAATCAACGCAACACAATCAACGCAACATCCGGTCTACAATAACAATAGTCATCCGAACGCCAGAGATGTCTCAGCAAGACCCAGTCACAATAAGTCCAGCTTGGTCTCCAGACCCTTGTCTTGATCCCTCTCTTCTGCCAGCTGTACTTACAATCTGCAGTTGAGTCTATTAACATTGCCCATCGCCTGGCTCCAGTATCAGGTAGTACAGGAGAAATCTTTGAGCATCCTGATGCTGCATTCTCTCGCCTACAAGACTATGTTTTCATAATGGGATTTGCAGTAGTAAAAACAGCAGGATCTGATACTACAGAGCGAGTTCGCTATGGTTGTATCCATCATGGCCAGCGTCGGAACTACAGATTATTATTCTAAGGTCGCAATTTAGTTAGATAGTTACACTCATCTTGGAGAGGCTAGTGCTAGCCAGACTAACACTCATCATACATATGTAGATAGCTTGGATAACAATTGGCTCGGATTGTGGTAGTGCCATTCGCATAGATCAGTCATAGATCAGTCAGCATGTAGAGTGTACACCAGCCACTGGCCGGTGGCCGGCGGCCGGTTTTTTTGGCCTGCCCGGAAACATCCCGTGAGGGTGTTGAGTGGTGCCCAGTTGATTTTCGAAGTTAGGTTTCTCTCCTTCTTGCCCGTCTTTGCGTCTTTGGATGAGCCATCACTACCTTCAGGAATAGTTGAACGCTCAGTCCTCTGGGCATCAAGGATCTTTTCAACAACTATAGGTGGAGTCGAGTCTTGGATCGGGGATCTTGTCTGCTGTTACCCAAATTCTGTGGAGGTCCCTGCAAAGTTGAGGCCTCCATGCTGGCTGCGAAGGAGGCAACAGAGCGCAATGAGGAAGTTGAATTACTGCGATGAAACCCTTTTCGAAGGATTGCCTTTTTTTTTAAAAAATACTCATTACTCCTATTCGATCCCGACGAGGAGCCACCCGGAAACCCAGGTGGATTCAGGGACAAGGCAAGTTAATCTGCCAGGTCCAACGCTAAATACAAGAACACATACAGCTAGGTGGCAAAAAAAACTGAACGCTGCATAAAAGGCTTGAGCATGCAGTGCGCTTGATTCAGATTCAATACATCAATTCGCGCCTATCATGTTCTAGGTGAATGTCTCACAACATCACGATAGATATGTTCTTCTTATGATCTCCTGGCCGTCCCTTACGAATATCTATATCCTCTACCACTTTGTTAATGTTAAGTCACGCTGATATGGCCCAACTTTGTCCCTCAAATTCCCTGGAATGCCTCCTTTACAGATGTTCCTCCCCTAGTTACCTCTCCTCCGCGAGCATGGACGAAATAATGCTATTAAATATATGTTGAGATTTTGACATACGTCCTTTCTTATATCCGCCTAGAGTTGAGCGAAACTCGGGGCATTAACGATCCAATTTTCATACAGGACAACCTCGTCGATTCATACCTCCAACCTTGCACCCCAATGGGTCAAAGGCAATGACTGGGTATTTGCTGACCACCCTGCCTGCTCTCCTGACCTAAAATCCAATTGAACATATTTGGGCATACTGAAGCCTCAGCTTCATAAAAGATTCCCTGGTCTCATGAATATGACTGGTAGTGAAGGAAGTACTAGCGGATGCATTGCAAGAGATTTGGAAGGATATCCAGAGTCGCTATTGCAGAATCTGTATAGCTCAATGCCTCTCCGTGTAGAGACTTTTATTAAGGCAGAGGGTTGGTATACAATGTACTAGATCCCTTGTTCTATGTATGTATGGCACGCTCGATCTATATAACTCCGTACTACATACATACCGTATCTGTGCGCGGCTAAGCCTAAAATATGCGCGCTAAATGTAAGTCATGCACACAGCTTGCATAAGGCCGTTCAGTTTTTTTTGCCACCTAGCTGTAAGGAGATAAATACGCGGAGCCCCTGTACTTTCATTAACCAGCATGGTGCCAGAGGACCCCCTCAGGAAGCCTGACTGAGGCCCGCGTAAATCATGGAAACAAGAACGAGAACAGAGACGAGTGTTAAGGAAATGAAAGCTCAACCACTGAAACCATACAATATAACCAAACAATCTATGAAGCTTTAAGGGCCACTCCTCCCGGCCATGTGTCTGTATATGAAGCCGAAGAAGGCTTCCACGGCGTCCCAGTCCTCTCCATCCTCCTCTTGAATCCAGATTGGGCGGTCGAGGTCCTCCCAATCCTCGATGCTGCCGAGGGCAGCTCTCTGGTCGCTGTAGTTGGGGCAGTCGAAAGTGATGTCACTAATGTGTCGGCCGTCCTGCACTGGCAAGCGCCTGACTCGGCTTTACCGATCCTATGGAGCCAGTCCTCGGTCTGTGAGAAGCCATGTATAAGCTGACAAGGCATGGCGATTCCACTCCGACCATCTTATGCCAAATCCAGGGACGGTTCGTGCACTAGGTCGTAGGTAGGGCTTTGGAGACTTGTCTGACTGTTGGCTCCTGGAGAGAGATCTGACCCAGAGCTGAAGCGAAGGCAGCGAGCTTATCGGCCTCCGAAAGATTGCTTTGATTTCTCCTGCATCTCAGCCTGTGAGTTCTGGATTTGATCCTGGGAACAACTGTAGTATATTAAGATATTGCATCAATCACTGGGTACTTGCAATTGTCAGCCACTACAACGGATTGTCCGTATAGTGGCAATGACAGCGATGGTAGGAGCTGACGCTTGGACAATCCAGCCATGGGGAATGCAGATGTTCCGGGCCAGCCGCGAGAAATTTAAACTCGCGAGAGGCCCAGGCCTCCCAGGAGACCACCCATCTCCTGGCTGGCCCGGGCCACGCGGGAGAATACGGGATAGCCGGGCCACCCGCGAGTATGAGAAAAATGAAGGTTTACGATATCTTGATAATTTCGATACCTGTCCACCGGACGCTTAACTTGAAAGTATAAGTCCCTCGCACAAGAGGTGCACAGCATTCACTAATATTCCCCTCTCCTCCTTACTCTCACATATATTCTAAAGTAATACATTAACAAGCGCAATTTTCAACTAGTTGAAAATGTGGTAAAGTGAGAGTAAGCCACTTTCCTGCTCAGCCCCCTCTCGCCTTCCCTCCCTTCTTCCCTTTTTTTTTTATTATATAAAAAAAAAAGGGAGGAAGAGGAGAGATATGGCAAGTATATATATATATTAAAATATAGGGGAGATGAGAGGGGACAAAAGGTGCCGAAGCAGCCCCCCCGCTTAGCATGGGACCCTCTACTTTTTCGGAAGGGAAAGTGAGTTCCTGTCACTTTACCACCGAAAAAATGCTCGCGCATTTTAGTATCTACTTTTAAATGATTATTACAATAATTATTTATCAAGACCAAGTTTAATAAGCTTGTAGTCATGGGATTTTGTCCCGTAGATCAAGAAAGTAAGTAGAGAACCCAACACACCAGTTAAATAAACTAATTCTTGTAAATCTGTTTGCGCTTTACTAATTTCTTACACCAAAATCTTTTTGTTCTTACATATATTTTACATATTATTTGTTTAGTAAATTATTTATTCATATGTGGTCTTCATGCTGTCATTAACCGGTTAACTGAGAGGCCTGACTGAAGTACCCCCCAACCAAAGTAGTATGAAATATAAAATTTAAAATAAAAATAAACTCAAGTGAAGCGGACTCACATGTGCCGAATCTAGTGCAGATAAACCTGCCGTGCTTGCCTTTTCGCATCCCTCTTGCAGCGAGCTTGCAGCGAGCTTTCTGTAAAGCCAACCGAGGAAAGCATCTAATCCTCACAATCTAGTTCCAGTCCATCCTCGTCAGAATCTTCCAAGGAGGGCACAATACATGGTGCCGGCCCTTCTGCTTAATGTCCAATCTCATTTTGTACTTTACTCCCATTTTGTATTCCCTTGCGTGCTTTATTCTACCTTATATCTACTATATATCATATTTTACTTACTTGGGTAATTATGTGCTCCCGTGTTCTCCCGCGGGGCCCGGGCCACCCGCGAGACAATAAACTGTTCTCGCGGCAGGACCGGGGTATACACCTTGTAAAGTTTCCCGTAATTTCTCCCGCTTCTCCGAAGTCAACCTTGGGCCCAGTTATTTAGTTCAAAGGCTCACCGCCGACGATGATTCACAGCGATTTTATCTCATCAGAGATGTTCCTGAAATCGTCCCGTGCGTCTTTGTATCACATTTTTATACATCCCACCACTAAGATACCTCGACTTCATATCCGCTAGTGGCGAGAATACCAACGCCTCTCGGGTGTGGCTCACCCGGTCTATATCCGTAAACCTTAAGTAGAAGAAAGTACTCATGAATAAGACGCGGAGAGAGCTTTTGGCAAAACCGCAACAAGATCCATAAACCCCTAGGCCCTTTTTAAGGCTTAATGCAACACAGCTTCCTCTGAACGACACCATCTGTACACATAACGATTCCTCCCCCTGAAACCCCAACACATGACCCTATCAGGCTCTACAAGGCAACAACCGAATTTTAATAGTTGGAGTGGCTTGCTATAGCCTTCCCCCATTGTTTAGAATCGTCTTCCTCTTTCTTGGACACGGCAGTAGAATCAATACTGAAAGCTGAGCTATCGGAGTATGTTCGCAGAAATGCCCAACCACGAGCATATATGTCTGAGCCAAGGGCATTTCCTACCGCAGTATAGGCTGCAACTCGTAGGCAATGGGATTGCTGTTGGGGGAAACCCCATGGGAAGTACCACTTTTGGTGGCATCCCTTGGTCACAAAATTGATCCCCGTGGTTTCCCTGATTCCCTTGAAGGAAGCAATAGCAGGCCATGCAACTTAACTTCGAACAGCCAAGATATATATTCTTCTGCGGACCTTTCCAGTGCTCTCGGATATATAGAGTAAGAGCAACTTCACAATGAATGCGAAGCTCATACTCCTCATCCATCCCCTGTGTATCATCTACAAACTTCATTGAACTAGTTTCGTAGCTGGTATAAGAAAGAGCTTTCTGGAGACACGCCATCCACTGCTCCCGAGTAGTTGGTAAGTATCCCGTGTATGGTGTATTTAACACGGTCGTCAGAACAAACTTTTGTTCATGAAATGTGTCCGAAGCCTTGGTGAACAAGCATAACGAACCAAGACATCGGCGCTCACATGGAGGGATACTATCTTGTTGAGGTATCGGGTAAGGGGTAAGTTCGGTCCTGTGTTTAAGGTATCAGTAAATAGTTGATTCTGTTTTTTATATCCATTAGATAGTAATGATATGAAGATCTTACCTTCATATTCTGCCACTTTCAGGCACAAACGCTCGTAAACCCTTAGATCACTACTAAGTAGATTCTTCATATCATGTACTAATTGAATTATCTGGGAAAGATCCACATTGCCAGTTGTGGCTTTCCTCTGTTCTGTGCCCCACATGAGATCACCCATCTTCCGCAAGAAAAATAGAGGCAGGATTTCAGATGGGATATTTTCCCCTAGTATTATTTCTTTTCGCATGATGCCCCAGAATTGGAGATACTGGTCCCAGCATTTCTGTACCCGGGCGACAAACTTGGGGAAAGAGTGATTGTATATTTTATGTATGAACTCATTCCTTAGGCGTTTGAGGTCTTCTGTGGCCAGGATATCGTTCGGTGGAGGGGAAACTCCTTGGTAACCCCACTACAGGCAAGGGTCCTTAGGGGTCTGCTCTGCAACAGTCTCGCGCTATATTTTTGAGAATCATCTAGAGTTCCTGGATATGTTTCCCCACATCCTCAGAGACATCCACATTCCCAGCAACGAACAGCCGGACTTCTCCTGCAGGACCAGGCCCTGGCACGAGTTCCATTGCCGTAGAATACACCTCGCCTTTAGCTTGAGACACACATATAGAGGCCATCGCATCAAGAATGACGTTCAGCCGATTTTCATGGACCTCTGGGTCATGACTAGATAAGGTAGGGTTCTGTCTTCTGGGAATTGTAGATGCAAGTGCAACCAAGGCATTGACATCTTCGAGGTGTATGGTCGCAGCCATTAGACAAGCTGTTCCGAGGGGTTACCGAGGGTTAGACTGGTCGGAGGTTGAGAATTGGACAGGTCACTGGACGGAGGTTGAGACTGGACGGAGGTTGAGACTGGACGAAGGTTGAGACTGGTCACTGGTCGAGACTGACGGAGGTTGAGACTGGTCACTGGTTGAGAACTGGCCGGGGTGAGTTATAAACTGAAAAATGGGACAAGGCGCGGCTTGTGACTATATCACGAGAAATATGTATGTATATTCGATAATAAGAAATCGCGACGAGAGGAAAAGATAATTACAATGACAGGAGACATAGGCCTTTTAATACCTGAGATCAACTTTTGGCGAGCATCAACAACATCCCATAACCAACGTCCAGACCACACAGCTGGCTTGCACAGAAGCGTATACACTTATACATAAGCGTACATTCCCATAAGTGAGTGCAATCCATCAGACGGAAACAGTTATATACGCAATCCCTTCTAGACCAAGCACACCCTGTCAGGCATTCGGTTATCGTCGGTTTCTACCATCAGCCGATGATTGCCCAGTCTTCAACATAAACTACGGTACTTAGGGTGGTCGGTCATTAATTAAGTTAATGTCAATGACTAGACTACCTCAACGCTGATTGGCCAGCGTCCTAATTGAGCTTTTAATATTTAATATTTAAGGGGACTCTCTATGTCATTTCGAGTTATTGAAATAAGCACGTCTTCTCGGCCGCTTAGTGATCAACCTAGGTCTCCATCAATACTCGCATCCTTATCCATGTGAAAGACTCATGCCTCCAATTTTGAATTGACTTTGCAGGTTGCAAGAGATACGTCACTTATTTAAGATTCAGCGAAACCTAATATTGACATCAAATTCATGTGCATAATCTAGAACTAAGTTTGGCACTTGATATCTTCAAGCGTACATGTGCTGAGAATAAATTAAACTCCTCGTGCAGTAATCTCCCACTTTGAAGTAGGCACCTACCGGACAATTTTGCATCTCGACGTACCGTATATCTGTACCCAGCTTTCCTTAGCTCTCTTCCGGTATTGAACATCCGTTTGTGGTCGACGCCTTCATCGTACGTCGAGAACATTTCCTAGCTTCGATCCCAGCTTCCAATCCTACTATCCACACACGTTATCTCCCACCCGACAGGCGTCTCCCCAGGTGCCCTCCAGCAAGTTCGCTTCGCCCAGACACAAACAAAGGCATACGCCTATCCGCCCTCATGTGTCAAGCAACTCACCAGATCTGCAGTTTATGTTCCCACAGCTTCTGGGAGCATATCTGCTATTACACCGGTATGATGCCAAGTCCGGGCCAGGTCTGGCCATGCCCAGAGCCTCTAAGGATCTTGAGTTTTGAGTTTATACCGTCCTGTTATCTATGTGATCCCGCCTCCAGACGGGGGATACCGGGGAGGACCGCATTTCAAATTAGGATACCTGGTCCACCTCTCCATGGGTGCGGAAATGTCCATCGGGTGTGACATAGGTAGCTTGTTGGGAGGATAAAGGATACAAGAATTTGATTCCGTATACTATGGGTCTCATCTTCCATGCGCATCATGTATTCAATGGATTACAATATTAATTGTCATGTTACATATTGCGTAGGCTGATTTCCTCACTTGACCCAGTTTAGTAACAAATCGAGAAGTTGGACCTCACAGTGCTGACCTGACCATCTTATACCACAGCTTCGCCGATATTAGTAGTCACAAACAGGTTCCAGAGCATTGAGATCTGAGTTACCTAAAGAGCTATACTTGGTGATTCGACTAAAATCTTAGCCAGTATCTCTCACCCACAGTTCCAATTTACCCTCGTGTAGATTAACTATTTTTCAATGGTGATGCAGTCATGGTCGTTTGCGTGGACTTATTAGTGGACATCTCTGTCGGATGCCCGCAATTGACTCAGTTATTGTGGACCAAGTTTAGACATATTACGGATACAAATATGGATAGTAACAGCGGAAAACACTTGACTAAGACCTAGTGATTCGCGAAGTCGGTTACCCGTGGTTGGTGATTTAATTCGAATGCTAGCTTGTTCTTGAATTAGGTGCGAACCACATTGCTGTTGTAATTCGGGTTCTTAACACAATTGTTACTGTTTGTATAGTACATCGCCATCTGGACCGGCTGCAGCTGTGCATTGAAACAGGTTACCCTGAGACGGCATCCCTGCAACTCCAACAAGGGTTTGGTGAGGAGGATACTGTACTTTTAGCTATTTATCATCTATAAACGTTACAAAAATTTATATACTGTACAAATCTGCAGTTTCGATGCCTCACGTCGATTACCAATCATTTGGCCAATTTATTTTACCCCGCACTCATCCAGTCGCAAGAACTTCCCAGGGCGCAGCTCTAGCTACCTGCCTATTTATAGGTATTGAATAATCATGTTTTGAAGGTGCTCTTGCTGCTTGGTTTCGGCGGGAGCTGAGTCCTGAAATGTACACCAAATTCTTGCCTTGTGCGGTTCTCAATTCATCCCTCAATGACAGATTCATATATATTGTGCGTCTGAAAATATTCCTATTCCTCTATCTAAGATCTACATCCTGCCTATTCCTTATTTCCCTCACCTGCTTCCAATCTTTTGGACCATCACCCATCACAATGAGGTCCCTAATTCTCTTGCTTGCCTCTAATTCTTTTCTCCCGAACCTTGTCACCGCATGCGGCACTACTGTACACGAGACAATTGCTCGCCTTGCACTCCGTTTTGCGCTACCAGAGACGGTAGAGTGGCTTAACAAGCTTTTACCGGATAAGGGTTCTACAGATGCAGGAATGGCGTTCATTTCAACCTGGCCAGATGGCTATGCACATCAATGCGTGGATGGATTATGGACCAAGGGATTCCATTTCATGGATGCACACGATGAAGCAACCAAGCATCCACATTTAGCCTGTAGTGCGCGCAATTGTGATGAATGCGTTGTTAGTGTATTTGAAATTTATGTTTGTAGACCTTACCATCCGCTCAATTTATAGTTTTTACCCCAATTATCGTTTTTTTCTAATGCCAATGGAGTATATAGACCTACATTATCCAACTACCACGCAAGGATAGACACCAGGATCATGATGTGGTTTGTGCACAACAGGCTAGTTCTGGAGAGAAAAGGGATCCAAAAAGCTTCCAAAACTCCATCCAAGCCCACGCCTTCCAAACAGCAGGTTTCCCACCACTGCACCTTGAAACACTTACTGATGCCGAATTCGCCATTCGCTTCGTTGTCCATCTCATCGGCGATATCCACCAACCACTTCATACCACAGGCTACGAGCTCGGCGAGATCATCAAACCTGTATATTTCAACAAAAAAGAAATAAACCTCCACGACGCCTGGGACACCGAGATCCCTGAAACGATATTCAAACGGCTACTAGGGGGAACAGAAGGGGTAGTTGACTATCTATACCAGCACGCTAAAACCATGGATAAATCTTCCAATGTCTGGAAAAACGAATGGGTCGGGGAATGTTTTGAGGGAATTGAGGATGAGGTAGCAGTGTTTCAGAAGATTACATTTAACCGAGCTGAGGTTTGTGCTCTGCAGTGGGCGAGATGGGCGAATCATTATATTTGTACCTATGTGCTACAATATGGTTTAGACACAGTGGGGATGGAGCTGGGCGGGGAGTATACGAACAAGGCGGAACCAATTATTGTGGAGTTGGTGAGTATGGCTGGGTGGAAGTTAGGGGGATGGTTGAATTTGTTGGCTACGCAGAAGCTGGGCTTGGACCTGGGACCCGTGAAGGAAGGTGTCGAGGAAGAAGTGGGAGAGGATGATCACTACCGTGGAGCGTATACGATAGTACCGGGCCATGATGAATTGTAAGAAAGAGAAGAGTATAACTCAATATAATTTTTCGGAATGGAATCTTCTTGCGCACAGTTGCGATAATTTCAAGCAATTTTCAACCACGATATTTACTATTATGCTGTGCGTTTATCATTTGTACGGTTATGTGTGGCGAAAGAAAGGCTGTACAGGGCTGGATATGGCTTATGAAGAGCTGGCTTAAGTCTACTGAAATACCCACTGAATTAGAGTGGACGAGCCTGGCGTGTACCTGCCGCTCGCACTCCCTTTGGGGGTATGCCTCAAATGCATCTTCTGGGGGGACTAATACCAGCTGGCAGGCCGGTACAGGTGGGCTATTACCCTGTCTTCTAGCCGTTCACTCTCTACCCTACATGAGTCGGAATCGCGGGAACTTAAGTATGCGGGATCTATATTAAGGAGCCTAGGGAGATGAAGATGGAGATAAAAGAGGGTCACTATCTATCGCTGAAATACATATGTAAAGGCGTGGCATTTTCTAAATGCTGATCTTCCCATCAACCAGACTAATCTTTCCAGTGCTACGATAGCCTCCGCCCTTTTTCAACCATCCTCGTAGAAGTATCTTCGTGCGAGAACTCGTATCTCGTATCTTAGGGTTGAAGAATTCTTTATAGGTTCTCATTTCTAAGCATGGTTGACACTCCTATGATTTCTGTACTACTGTACTATGGGCTATGCTAACTAGTATTGGAAGGTAAAGAGTTCTTGGGTTTGGCGATTGAACCGGCGACTCGGATGTCGATGCGTGTTTTGCAGATCCATATTTTAACTTATCTCCTAGTCTCGATCAGACCCTCGTAGAGGCCTATCTCCAACACAGTCATCAACCTTAAACAGGTATGTCAATTATTACACCTGGCTTTCATCAGTTTGCGACTTTGGTCCACTCTATGGACTCATACTAACCTGGGGGTAAGGGTAATGGTGCCAATAGTCTCACATCCAGGCATCCTCCCTCTAGTCCAAGAGAACTTTTACCGCAAACCACATTGAGTGAAATATATTCATTAATAGAACTCATTATCATTCATTATAAGAGACATCGTTAGTAAAGTTTGTCGACACAGGGTAATAAGAATGAATATGTGTCGACAAACCTTAGTAACGATGTCTAGTTGGCATAAGGCATAAATGAATGGAAAGGCAGCCCTAACTCCCCCTCTCTATATGATGTATATAATACATCCATATAGAGAGGGGGGGGAAAGAAAAAATCAAGCGTAATACCAATCCGAGTCATACAAATGATTTCCTCCTATCAAGATTTCTCCCTATGCAAGAAACATCCATCAAAAGTAATATATCACCCTCCAAATATAAGCATTTATCTCGACACCACCTTCATGAGTTAGCAAAGCCTTCCTACCATGGTGAAGGCGAACTCCTGGATCCATATTTATATTCTCTCTTCTCGGCCTCATTCATCTTGGTGATGTCATATGAATTCCCCCCAATCCTCGGCGGTCGATAAAAAATGCCAGGGGGTGAGCTAGCATGGCGTGCCTTGTATTCCGCTAGCTATAGTTCAAAGGCATTAGTCACTAAATCACGGATAGACATCACATATATCAACTCACCATCTTCTCAGCCCTCACGCAAGCCTCAATGGACAACTTCTTGTCATCCTCTTCCTCTTCCTCTTCTTCTTCATCTATTTCATCTACTTTTATTCCCTTTTCAACCATCTCTCTCACATAGTCATCCTCCAACTCACCCCAACGCTTTGCATACCGATAAACCATTGGGCGGAAATCCACATTCTCATCATCTGGGTTGATGCTACTGTGATGATTTAGCGCACAAGCACACATCAAACCCAGATTCTTAATCGGTGCTAAAGGCCTCGGATTCTCCTCCGACTTGTGTGTCTCATGAATATCATTCAACAGACGAAAAGTCCCTGACAGCATCGCCGTAAGCAATTCATACAACTCCATTACTCTCTCCCCATCATCCACCATATAATGTTGGCCAAACCCCTTTCCCAACCACACCAGAAAGCCTTCTGTGATAACCCATAACTCTTTAACCGCCTCCCATCCCTCTTTCTCATCCCACTTTGGTTTCTCTTGCTCCAATCTTTCTCCATCCCCCTCAGACGCATCTTGCAGTTTATTTATCTTCCTAGCCTTCGCCATCGCCATCCGGTTCAACTTCCCTCCCTTCCAGGATTTGTACCTATCCCACGACCTCGCCCAATCAAGTGCCCAGTTCTCCATGACCTCAATAATCCCATAGCCCCAGAAATCGTTGAAGATGTACATCCCGAATGCGTCAGGACAGCGCTTCATGCAATCTTCACACATATCCCTGAGACGGTCAGCTCCCAATTTGGAAATAAACCATTTACTCGCTGGGGAGCCTGGTGGAGGTGTTTTTTCGTTTGGGTCTTCAGATTCCGGTTGCTCTAGATCCTCATCCTCGTCTTCGTCGTCTTGAATCAAGATTCCGCAACGCATGTATTCTATGGAGTCCGGAGATGGGAGAGGTGGGCGAATGTTGTTGTTGGCGAGCATCTTGGCGGAGTTTCGGACACGTTTCTTGGGTTGAGGAGCGGAAGCAGATTCAGGTATTGGAAGGGCGCGGACGGTACTAGAAGAAGAAGCAGGAGGAGGAGGAGGAGCAGGAGGAGGCATGCTGGTCGGAGGTGCAGTGATGGGAGGTACAGCAGGCTGGAGAGCAACTGGAGCATTTTCCGGGGTAGGAGCTACTGGAGTTGTAGCAGATTCTTTTGAAACAGTTGCTTCACCACTGTATCCCGATATAGAGGCTGCAGCATTCAGGCTGGTAGCTGGAGCTGGAGCTAGTGCCTCAGCTTTGGAGTTTGAGGCTTTTGTCTTACTTTTTTTGCGTACGACATTGTGTTTTGCCGACTCCTGGCTATCGGTGATGGCACTGGCAGCTTCAAAAACCGCTGGAGCGGTGGCTTTGTTTTTACCTGCAGCGACACGCGCACTCCGGCGCGTTGTGGTGGTAGTTGCCGAGGTTTCTACATTGATTTCTTGAGAAGTCGAGATCTCGGGTAGCGATGCGATTTCCTACAGTGAGATTATTTGGTATTTAGTTCTCGCCGTTTTTATGGAAGTTGCAATTGCAAGATATATGGAGAACTGGGACGTGGAGTATAAACAGTAAGTAGAAAAGTTTACATACCTCCACCTTCCGCTTTCTCTGTGCTTTTCTTTTTGGAGGCATAACTCTACCGTGCAAATGTACACGTAGATACTTAATGATCACGAGACTTGGTTGCGGGAAAAAGAAAATGCACTTGAGATTATATGAAATTAAATTGGAAGGTTGCACAAGAATGTGGGTGATGTGGTCTATTTAAGGTTTTGTTACATAGGGCCTCCGCCAAGGTAAATCTGATGTCGACCCCAACCAGACTAAGTCGAACCGTAGGACTGGCAACCGATGCCAAGCCTGGAGTACTGATTTTTTCGCACGGACTCTCATCTTATCCATAGCTCCTTGAAGCGATATACATGCACACCGATATTCACAATTGCAGCGGTCGACGTATTCAAGCATGCCAGCCGATGAATCCCTTGTAGTACTAGTTGCAAAATACCTTCGCTCAAATGGCTATAAAAAGGTTTCAACACCTCTTATCTCATGTTCACCCAAGTTTACAGTACCTTCCCCGTAAAGACCATCTCAGCATTCATAGAAGCCTCGATTCCCAAATGAGCTCTTATAGCGATCTCACTATAAAGAAAGGGCTCGAGGGAAAACGACTGTATGACTTGTCAGTGAAGCCTGAGCAAGTTCTCACCATTGATGATACTGAATGGGGGTTGCTAGGCGGAGAATTCACCGTGTCATGTCCGTCCCCTGCCAATGTACACTTAGCAGATTCTCAGAAATCTCCAATGCAACAAACCCAACCCAGCCTATTGTCATTGGCAAGCGTTTGAACTACGTTCTCGTTACCTTGGCAAGCTTTGGTGTGGCTTCTTCTGATGTAGATGATGATAGACTGACTATTCAGCAGTCAGAAACATAGGAATGTACGTTGTCCGGGGAACTTGGATTATATGAAGTACCCACCACTGGTGGCGGTGGAGTTAAGTCAACAGCCCCGGTCAAGACATAACCAACTTGCATATGGAACCTATCCTGTGTACTCAGAGGAAGATATCGCCTGCACTGTGCATATGATGGGAAAGAGATATGGCATGTGAGAGGCCACAATAAATTCGCCGTCAAGATGGAAGTATCTGAGGAGGTAGATGAAAGGGATGCACTTGGGTGGTGACTCGCAACAGCAGGGTATGGTAAGCAGGTGCATGTGTACTGGACACATCATTCAGGAGTCTGAACAACACGACGAGTGCGAAATTGAACACATTGGCTCCTTAAAATATGACACAACCCCGGGGGCTCTCGGGATTGTTTCAGTGCTTTATCCCGCCACATCCCCTACCTACACTTCATACTGGAACTCCACCAACGCAACCACCAGTTCTAATTGTTTCCCGCCGGGACAGCACAAAAGTCTATTACTATAGCCTACTGCCCTTATCAAATACTACGAGCTCGTTCCAGAAACCACCTCACACATCATATTCTCGCCTATGCCCCTTGACCTTTCCCCCAGACCACATCCTTTTCTTGTCGTTGCTACAGACTCCGTCCCTGTGATGAAATATCTGCTTCTCGAGTCCCACAACGGTCGAGTTCTTCACCGGCGCACCACAGACGGCGTATAGTACTTTGTCTGGCGACCTAGTAGGCGAGCTGGGGTCTGGGTAAATGCGGATGACGGGTTGATTAGAGGAGGAAGTAGGAAGATAGTTGTAGAATTAGGTGGGGCACAGACTCGGAAGAAAAGTCAGGGCTCGGAGAATTCGAAGGGAAAATGTTCAATCTATTGTCATACGAAAGTGTTAGCAGATCTTGACTGCGGTAACCACTCAGCCCTATAATGAGAAGGTAATCATGACGATGTGTGAGGTCAACATTTGGACAATTATCGCCATTGCTTTGGTGCTGGGGTTAGGTGGCAGTAAGAACTGGGTAAATCTATTCAATAACACAACGTTCTTCTGGGTGCTCGCTGTGTCTGACGGAGAGCATCCGAGTGGAGACTTATTCTATCTTGATGCCAGGCGGGGGGGCCAAAGTTCATATACGTTCGGCATAGTAAGAGGGCACGAATCGTGACAAAAGATGTTCCAAAGAGATTGGTTTGTGTGTTACTGCCCCAGGAGATACATGATTGAGGCTGCCGCGGCTGAAGATGATGAAGTTTGGGTCGAGGGGGTTCGAGGCTTGTATGGCAATTTTGTTTATTTTTTATACAATACTCGCATGTATTTATTCTATACGAAGAAATACGGCGAGTCACACGAAAACCCGGGTGGATTCAAGGTGGTCATGCACGTTGCTCGCAAGCCTATGGAATGTAAAGATAGATGAGAAATTGTACAAAGAAGATGCATACCAAAGAGAATCATCAATCATCGAAACAAATATTCCTAACATTCAGTATCCCACTCGAATGTCACACAGCCTAGTGATAATGCTTTTCATACCTAACTACCTCTTCCTCCTCTTGCGAAGGTCTTTTGGATGAATTTTCAATGGCTTCGGCCACAGGTAGCCAATTGTTTCTAATGCCATATTGATATCGTGCCCTTTGCACCGCTTCACTAAGCACTTAGTGCCGCCGGACTGATGCCAGAATCCTCTTGTCGAGCCAACTAGATCCCTACGATCTTCTGACTGCCGTACGGAGGATTTTCAACCCCTGTCCAGCTCCATCCGTTACGTCTCCGGTACGTCTGGCACTGGCTCTGTCTTTCTCAGAGCCCGAGGAGCATACGTGCAGGCCCTCGATGTCTTTTCTTTCCTATAAATACCGCATGGGGCCTAACGTCAAGGCGAGGCACTGACGCCTCCACTTTAAACGTTCCGCTATGCTTTTGAGACAACAAGCACACAAAACTACGCACATCTGTTTGCCGCCAAACGTAAGAGAAGACTATAAAAGGTACAATATCTCAGTACTCCCTGACAATGAACTAAAGATACAGAGCACTAGGACCATAGCATTCAGACTATAGCGATTATCTAGCTGACTCTGCGGAATATTCTCTTGTTTATTATTCCTCCGTTCATAACCTCATACTTAATCTTACAGGACGAACTCCGCAAAAGCAAAGGCTTTGTCTAACCGTTTGAAGGTCCCTCCCTGCACGTGAGGAGAACAACCCAATGAAGTCTGCTAAAAATCCCCGAAACTTGACCCTCGAGGGGATTTTTTAGTTCCGGGTAACTTGAATTCTGATTTCTCCGACATTTGGAAACCCTTTAGTTGTCGAGATCGGCCAGGCGGGCTCGTCGTGCACGATGTTGTCGGTGCTGCCTTCGGTGCCGCATTCGGTACCGCCCTTCTGCTTCATGATCTGTCAGAGTAACGCTCTCCAAACAGTTCAGTGTCTAGCTCTTCCACGTCCTAGTCTAATTAAACTACCATATACCATCGATATCGACCACTAGATAACTGAGACATCCCTTGTATTGAAATCGTGAGGCGGAGTTGAGTAAAACTGCTATCACAGCGCTGTGCTTTTGGCGCATATGGCAGAGCATGTCTGGAGCCGTTGTGAGGGCCGATTTTGGCCACTAAATTCCCCGAAGCTTCTGCGATATACGGTCCCTCGTCATAAATAAAAACAATTTGAATACCAGATTTGAAATTTTAGATTAAGACAGTCAGTTCAAACGGTGATGGTCTAGCATAGTTCAAGGATGGATCAAGAGGTTCTCGACTCTATTTCTTCGGACGGATAATCAGACGTCTAAGCTGGAACCGAGGTGGTCTCATTGAGACTAGAATCGAGGCCGCTGAAAACGGTATAGCTTGGTACGAGGGCGAGAGAGCCAGATGAGGTCGTCTCGGCCTTCTGGGAGTGTTGTCAACAGTCGTCACGAAAAATTTGGTCCAAATCGTACAGGAAGTTTTTTTTTCTCTTTTTAGAAACTCACACTAAGCAAACTTGGCACCCAGTGATCACGTTTTGTCCTAGCGGTTACACTAGATTCCGACCCCGGAGCGATGTCACGTGCGTAGGAGAACATACCAAGAAAGATAGGATGCACCTAGTCATGCGTTCTTTTGATAATATTGCAACATGCCTCCTCACCGCCGATTTTGGGCGTACTTGCCTTAGAAAAATGGCAGATATGTCAAGCTCTACAGGTTAAAGGACAGCGGCCTGGAGAGATGGCATTGGAGAAATTCTGCAAGCACAATTTTTCATTGCTGGCAAAAGACAGGTATCTATCCTCAGATGGATCGGATACTATGATCAGTTTTAGATGATCTTCGGAAAGTGACTCAGATTTCAATTGCTAGTCTTCTCAACTCTGATGTAACTGCAGGGAATATTGAGCAAGTCATCAATGACTACCTTCTACATGATGAAAACTTGACAAATTTCAGTTGAACCTCATACAATTGAGATGTCAGTACATGTGAAGGAACATATGTATACTGGACTTAGTTCTCAAGCTTGGTTAAATAATGACCTTGAATCTCTATATTACCAGACCACGCACCACCTCCTCCAATTATATCGGGCACTACTGCAATCAACTACTCGGGGATTATTTTCAGTCATTACCAGTCGCTACTCTCCTTCCAGTCCCCAGATCAGCTGAAATCAACATCTCCGATGTTGCAAAATCTCCGATGTTGCAAAATCTCTTGCCTATGCAGAGCAAAATACGCTAGACAATTGGCTGCAACCATCTTTACTTTGTAGTTGGATGCAGCGCACCACTATTCACTATACCCAATACAGTTTCGCTATGACTTCGATCCTTTCCATGTCAGTATGCGATGTTAAAGCAATGGGGATATATCCGGATGTGCATCGAGAGTTAACCACTCTGCTGTCTACACTTTAAATCTGTTGAATGTAGTAATCCGTGCCAGCTAAAATCGGAGAAAAGGCAAAATACCTTTAAATATGTTGTAGACTGAATTGTTGAGCATGGGATGTTGCAGTCGGCTTCGGGGTGTGGGCAAATGGTTACGGGATTGGAATGTGGCAGATGTTCTCGGAATGCCGAATGCGAGCGCGAGGTTTGGACGGTCTATGGGCACATAAGGCCCGCTCTTCTCTCCTTCTTCTTCTTCTTTTTCTTTTCTGTTCATGCAAGTAAGAAGAGCTGAATAGACGATCATTAGAATCAATTCTAGCAATCTTGTACCACAATCAGAGCATTGTGTGTTTATTCCTTCTAAATCATTGAAGGCAAGTGTGTACACATGGCGTAGGTACTTCAATCCCTTGTAAGTAGTAAAGGGCTATGGCTATATATAACCAGGCAACCGTAGTTAACGCATCATACAACAATCCCGGAGCAACACATTCAACGTATATGATGAGTTAGTCTGGCGGGCACCGGCCTCTCATAGAGTGATGAGTGTCCAGCATAGCGGCCTAAATAAGTGTTGAGTGTCCTATCGCTCTTGATTACAAGGCAATTTTATATGTGATCGCCGAGTGTAACGTACCCCACGCCACTCCTGAAAATTGCAGGCTAACTACTTGAAAATAGATTCCTGCAGAAAATAATTTGCTTTTGGAGCGGGCACAGAAGCTTTTTCGAAGTCACGCGATTCCTCTAATGTCATTCAACGAGCAAGGCGGTATTCGGAATATTGATATGTAGTCTCATGAATTGATATGCTTAAGTTCAGAGGGTTAATTTTCTGTACACCCCCTTAAGTAGCCTTGGCATACTTTAACGGACGCTCATAGACAATTAAGACATTCTGAGAAGCTACTGAGGCGAGCAACAGTAAAGGCAAAGCGAATCGCTACATGGCTGGTATAAAATTCATCGTCATTAGAACCCGTTTTGGAGCTGAATATTGCAAAGCTGCATGAGGTGCATAAGCATTGCATATGCAAGATTTCCTCAACCAGACTAACCCTTATCGGCACGAGACTCTTATTCCCTATTTCCACATGAGACTAAACAAATCCATCGGATAGGGCGTGCTAGTTAGCCCTTGTTCGATGGGTTGCCTTGTCTTGGATGGTTGCGTTGTCTTAGATGGGTTCTCGACTCTAGTTCTCGACGAAATATCGTATATACATGGCACAACCACTCGGCTAGCAACTCGGCAAATGTGCAAAATGTTCCTATTGGGATATAGTCTGGTTCGCCATCGCTAGGAGTGGTAAACTAACTGATATGGCCGGACTAGTCTGGTTGGCACAGGCCGAACGGCGACGAGTGTGGCTGTGTAGTGCCAGATAACCCGCCACGAGCTAGGAACTAGTCTGGTTAACTAGGAACCCGCAGTTCCCTCAACCAATTAGGAAGTCTCGAACCGGCCAATTAGGTAGGCTAGTGGAATATGCGATAGCTATGTGACCTTTGCAATGAGCAAATTTAGTTACCTACCGGCAGCAAGATTATTATAGGAACCTTGATGTACATCCTCTCCTATGGTGCTTTATCGATGGCTCTAAACGTTATATATATATAATTATTTCCTCCTTACCTCCTTATCCCCTTCCATAGCATAAAGCTGAGCAAATCTTGTCAATACATTTATCAAAGTCTTATAGCGCTGTCTCGCCTCCTAGCCCAATTCTCTGCCAACCTCTACAGCCTAACGTGCCATCACTCTCTGTTACTCATGCTGCACGGAAGCGAAAGTCAAGGGGATCACCACGTGCACAACACGACACTAAGGACCAATACTACTGTTAGCCATACAACTCCTTTCCCTATCATTGATCCAGATTCCCTTAATATGGTGCCATGGCCTGTCTTCAATCTAGGGGCACAGTCACAAAGTAATACAGACTATATTCAAATTCTGGCCACCTGTATAAGTATGAATTGACATAAGTAGATATCTATATAATTGTTAGTAACACGGGGCTAATTTTGTATTATTCATATAATAGGAGACAGAATCCTAGAAACCGAACACATTGCATGCACCCAAGACGCCATGGAAAAGAACAATGCAGGGCGGATTAGGGATCTGGAGTCTCTTGTGAACAGTTATTCCAAGGTATGAAAATTCTTGGTGCAAATTTTGAGCCAAACTAATCCATAAATGGATCCATTTCCAAAACAGGTCACACTAGCCCTGGGTGAAATAATCTGGCCAGACATAAACCACTTGACATTCAACCTCCGCTCTGAGGTGAAACTGCAGAAATTACAGGATATCCAGAGAGATTTTGCATTACTAAGCTCATTCGCCCAACGCCTTCTAGAGCGAAATCAGATATACAATGACTCCGGCTCCGGAGACTACAGTGCATCTTCCTCAAGTATTCCATCTACTGCAAGTTGCTCTCCGGTTGATAGTTACCCCACCATCAGAGTTAAACCGTTCAACTTCCAGGCCCCTCCGCCAATCACTGGATACTACACATCTGCCTACCAGGAGGCATTCCGAATGAATCTCCCTGAGCCCGGATTAACCGTTGAGAATATTAGCTTCCGTAGCATACCAGCAAAAAATAGTGAAGATTTGAATTATTCCAAAGATATGTCAGCCTTCACAGGATGTGCTACCGAACGTGTGTGTCCTAGCGTATTAGGCGAAAAATCTCAAATAGAAGCGAGGACGCCATGTTACGAGTTTCCTGATTTGCAGGTTGGCAATTTTGATATCTCTATGTAAGTATCATATCAACTATAAAACACATTATCTTTCACTAACAACGTCAATTTGGGAGTAATTGTAGACCAAGGGGAAGCTCGGAATACATGCCAAGTGTTCTTGAGAGGTCCAGTGCAATGTCCAAAGAGCAGGGCCGCGAGCTCAGTAGCTACGATATCAGCTTTCGGGGGCCTCTGGTACAGCCGCTTGACCCTTACCAGGACAATACTATGTTCTCATCTAGCTCCTATCAGAGGACTGCCACAAGTACCTTGAGGAATGAGAATATGATTGGGAACTATTCCATTGGAGAACCACCCTATTTTGATGGAAGCGAGGCTCAATCGGCCCCTGTAATTGAGAATGCTAGTGATTACCAGCACCACCAATTTAGATCCTCAATCATGCACCACAGCAGCCCTGATACAGATAACTGCCAATCAAATTATGGAGGCAACGACCTGGCCCAAGGACGCTGTTTAGCTGGACAGATACAGTCTCAGAACTCACTTCGACGATACTTATGCCCCATTTCAAGCTGTTCTCGCAACCGGGCAAATTCGAAGAGGCCTTTGAGGTCCGATAACCTTGGCGACCATCTAAGAAAGGTACACAAACTCTGGATACCCGCTCGAACCAGGGTTCTGAGTTGGATCCTCACAAACCCATCGCTCTTGAGGGATGTTGATAAAAAGATGCAGAAGTTGCATGGTGGAAGCTTGCAGTAACTGCAACATAAGGAAGAAGAGGAAGTATATGAATTCTTAAAGCCGAAGGTAGCATGGGATCGCGGCATGGTTGGTCAGAACCCCGATTTGAAACCTTGCTTGTTTAGAACTACACGACGCGGAAATGAAAAAGAACTGATAATAAATGTCTACTTCACAGGATAGATTCTCGCAAGGCTCAGACTCTGACCCTTCCATTTGAGTTCGGCGTTCTTATCTATCACCGTTATTTCACGCATTTTTCATTCGTGTCGAGTGTCTTCGGGGATTTGGGGATACCATCGTTAATTTTCACCATCCTTACTATTCCAGAGCATTGGGGATGGGTTTGCCTTACCATGATTAAAAGTGTGTTATTTGCCATTGAGAAGGATACATATTTTGGTTTATTCGGGTTGGCTTGGGACAAGGCACTGTGGATGGGTGTTAGCAAAATGGAGTACCGAAGGGGCAGGGTTAATGACAAGTTCGAATTCTTTCAAACGTTTCGATTGATGGACTATAGATAAGGGGTTATGAGCGATGGTGATTGCGTTGTGTTGAGTTTTATCTTGAAGGAAGTTCTTGGAAGGGGGAGGTAACATACTTTGTGATGGATCTCTAACTATCAGGCAGTGTGGAAAATATTTCTGGGAAGCAATTGGGCTTTCACCCACGGCGAGCTTCAGTTCTTATATATTCAGATAAAGAAGGTCTTAATTCTATCATTCTTAGATGCTCATGTGCTTTATATGAAACCAGGAAGGCTATGACCGAATCAGCGCCCCTAGGGAACCAGGGCCATTAATTAGTTTGTGCTAGCCCCACTATGCCCATAATTGCTTGATTATTGCTACTCGATATAAATTGAACTAATGTTAATAGTTTGCCCCGATACTGTTTATATGCTATTTTGTGACTGCGCTTATTCCCTAGCCTGGCCAGTGAATGCTATAAAATAAGCGGTTGAAGCTTTATACATGCGCATTTTACAGATAACAGGACTGTTTATCACTGGGAGCATTGAAGCATGCCCATCTATGGCCGGTTTCTCATACAAGAGCATTAATAGGCTTTGACTCTTTTAGAACATGGGAAGTAGCCCAACTTATACTGATTTCAGTATTACTATATAAGAGCCCGAGTATGAGGGTCTGGGCGGGAGAAATTATCATGAGCTAGATCATGAATAAGGTTAATAGAGCGGTAGGATATTGACCTTGGCAATATTTAGACTATCCCGACTAGTGTAATACGTTATAAGTACTAGAAGAGGAGACCCCTAGTCCGTTTGGAGTAGTCAGCAATCCATCAAACCCCAAAACCGGCTAGCTCTTACTCTGCTGCAACACGCACAATTTGAGGCATCGAAAGTTCTGCAAAAAAAAAAAAAAGTCTCGGGAGTGAAGGCGTGTATTTGTTGGAGCTGCCTCGGGGCACTGTCTACTGCTAGCTCAATTGTCTCGAATATCCATCATGATCGTAACTAGGTAGGTGCTACTCTGATTGGCCCACGCACACCTACACCGTAGGTAAGGAAAATATCCTCCTAACCACAAAGTAACTTTACATATCATTCATGAGAACCGTCCACTTCAGCTCTTGACCCTGTACGTAGAAGATCATCGAAGTTCAAGAACCATATTGCGCATTTACTTCAGTCACACGACCCACATTGTAAGCATTGGTGCTGAGCCATTTGTCCATGATAAGGAGTGCTATCAGGCTACCACCGTTGCCTAACCTCAACAGCCAATTGCAATGGCATCTGAACGACAGTCTGGTTGGCCCAACCCCATCTGAGGTAATAAGGCAATACAGCGTAGCTTAATTGGCTTTGATTATACACTGTCCTATTAGCTCAATGGAAGTTACTTCTATGGAAACTATCTATATCCAATCCATATACCACTTGCGGATAAAGAAGAGGACCATGAATCAGGTGAAAATCAGGATTTAGATATACATATAGGACTAGATCTAGGTATGATTGACTGATTGAGATACGAAGCATGGGGCTGAAGATACTCAAACCTAGGCCGATGATCTGTTCCTAGTCTAAATGTCAATAGAAGCAGATATACGTGTTCCCTGAGGCTGATTAGGGAGAACCTATAAGGCTCCACCACATTGAATGTTGAGAAAATGGAAGAATCGTTGAGAAGAATTTTGATGCTTCAGCCGCACCCTTTGTGCAGAGCTTTGTGGGTATGTAGGGCATAGGTGCGTTATACTTGAAGCATGTCTCATGTATATACTGGCTCAGGTTTGAACAACACATTGGAATATCGACTTTCTTTTTGCTGATTGTTAATTGACGAAAGCGAGTGGTGATTCATGCAGTGCAGCACTTGCAGATCGTTACCCTGAGCTTTTCACCATTGCATTAGTTCAAGACAGTTAATCCACGACGTGGAACGAATCAATCCCAGAATATATCAGACTTCGGCTTGGATCAAAGTCCTAGGTCATGCACTATGAGATCAAACTTGTTATATTAAAGTCATCAGCACGAATCATCAATTGCGGTTGCCTAGTGTCATTCATTATGCGGGTCATCAGGAGAAAGTCAGGGGAACTCATGCATGCAGTTATAAACAAAACGCCTGCGTCTGTCCATACAATCCCTTCAACGAGGCTCAGCTGGACAGGTATGCTAACAAGAAGCTGTCATAGAGATTATGTAGGATGTTATATTCTTGCATATACTCTATATTTTCCTGTACATCCCTGTCGACGTCCTTATTTGATATGTACACTGTATTTTATCGTGCATATGAACTCCCATTAGACGAAGATCCAGACTCTTCGCATTAATTATTCAGATACTTGTCTCGCTTCCTGATCTTTTGCTACTATGGTACTTGTCTCCAGGCCTGGAATTAGTCGAACGAGCTATAGTAGCATGACAATATATGCATATGCAGTCAAAATCCGAATAGAGTTGTATGTGACAATTGCTCCATACACATAGTCCAAAACGCATACCTCCGCCACAATTGTAAGCAAACCAGACCGAAACAGAGATGGATCTTGCAACAGTCTCACCTAATACATATAATTCAAGACCTTCTCCAACTGTACCAGGAGGTAAATGTAATTAATGCTCAATCTTTGGCAGAATATGGACTCATAACCTGTTGGAACCAACTAGACCAAGAGTGGGATATCGAGTGCCGGTAATTTCAAACGTGCGCATATGCCAAAATGAGTCGGTATATACGCTATATACATATGCCTACTCAAGTTCATATTATGAAGTCTAAAACAAGCCTATAGAAATAATTCCAACTAAGCCAGACCTTTACCTAGACTGGCTAAATATAGATCCATTCGTTTCGACAGCCTGACAAGTGCGTACTTAGATAAGTAACCTTTTGAAATTGCTGCATGAGATCTTCATTCAATATAATTATTGACTAGTGACTAGTGCACATTCAGCAATCTATGATTGAATAACTCTGAAATCCAGTCGGCATGGCATATGGTAATATAGAGCGGATCTATTAAGGGCTATTAGCATTTATTACAGCTAAATAATTGACACGCGTTGAATTTGCCGGATATACATACTGAACGTTGCATTCATTTATATCGAGGCTATTATGAAGTCGTCGATATGGCAATGCTGGTTAGAGTATAACTAGAATTATCTATTGTTCCCATGGATATTACAAATATATCTATCTAATCTAGCAATTGTTCTTATAATTATGTCTTCTACGCAATTATTCGTGAGTTGGCAAAGGACGTGCTTATTCCCGGGCCTTGTGGGTTACAGATACTTCTGTCTTGGCCGCCACAGTAAGCTGGGGTTCATCTGCCTATACTTATATTATTTAAATATGGATTCTTGTCTGGCAAGCAATGAGGGTTAGTTTAGTAGGTTCACGCTTCTGCGACCATGAAACCGTATCGATTTGTCTGAGGTACTGTTCACGATGGTGATAACTGAAATATCGCTGTGTCTTGGCGCTTGAGTAACCTGGAAAAGCAACGCATCTGTTATCTTTAATCTTGCCTTTTCAAGTACATGTGGAAACTATGTCGAAAATCTTGTTCTCATGCCCTGAATTTTCTTCATTTTTTGTAACTTCTAGACAATAATATATATTTATCTTGACTATGGGTGTAACGATAGTTGAGATATAAGTTAGCTATACATCAAAAATATATGCTCGCAATTATGATACCTATCTAGAAGGGCAAAACTCAAAACCTTTGGCCAACCAGGCCACTTGATCGTCTTTTAATCCTCTCCCCCCTCCCCCTTCCTTCTGCCGATGACCTTGCTTTCACCCCCGGTTAATGCGTTTTGGTCAGTCCGATCGCATATATAATGATCTCGCCTACTTTCGGAAGTAGGTACCGATGGAAAGCGATAGGCCATATGATGAACGTAACGTTTTCTTTTTCTGCATGTCGCAGGGGTGGCTTTAGAAAGACTGACCAGCCTGTAGAAAATTGATGACCACACGGATTCCTTCTCGCACTCAAAAACATATATATCTTGGATAAGGTCCGGCGCTGCATTCTCACTTCAATTTCGAGATAGTCGCGGGCCATACGCCGTGAACACGTCCATGCTGCTATGAGAAAGCCCGAAGTAAACCATTCACCCCAAAATATTGTTGCGACATCGATACCTGATCATGATCTAGGTCTGTCTCTAGATAATGACCATATTGAATCAGAATGTCAATCAAGACTTCCTCACGCGCTACTTTGACCAACTGGACACCCCTGACCTCTATAGCCTTTTTAAGGGCTGAAACTTGTCTATACTTCTCATCAGAACTTCTTCTAACCTCAGCGGCGTGGGTATTAGTTTGCCAGGTACGAAAAGTCTTATAATTATGAGTATTAGTTCCAGCTACGTTAAGTTGGTGCTGATATTACCAGCTGTGCATGCAGAAGGTTATAATGTGAGCATTAAGTATATCTGGCTAATGACCTGGGCGTGTACCAAAAGTTCTCCACAGACTCGTCGACAATTTTAGTCCCTCTTCTAAGCGTATGCGTTCAGCTCAAATTTAACAAGAAAGGGGCTAAGTTTGATTTGGAAAAACAGGAACACCTCAGCGCAAGGGTTCTTTGGTGAAAGGATTTTCTTCAACTGAGAGTGCTTACTTGACGGTACGGTAGGCCATCCTCATCTATCTAGCCTTGAAACCGCAAGTTTATGATCGTGATGATTTCCACAATGCATACTCATCGTATATATGTATATACATATATCCACAGGTAGATGGTGAGCAGAAGAAATCCAGCTTGGTGTCAAAAAGTTCCCCCCCCGCCCCCCTGGATTAAGAGGACCAATTCTGCAAATTGGAGAATTTTTGTATGGCTGCAGGAGTAAGACATATATTATATCTTTATACAAGGGTACAAAGCTTTTGCCACCAAACTGTATATTCAAAGGGCTTGAGAGGATCTGAATGGTAATGCGTGGAGGCGGGGGAAGGTGGTGAAGGTAGTTCCGAGAATACGACTGCGGTGCATATATGTTCTAGATGATGCAGATGCTGACGC
The DNA here is from genome assembly GCA_003788615.2 of Terfezia boudieri ATCC MYA-4762. Classification (NCBI taxonomy): domain Eukaryota; kingdom Fungi; phylum Ascomycota; class Pezizomycetes; order Pezizales; family Pezizaceae; genus Terfezia; species Terfezia boudieri. The sequence goes on along the minus strand of ML121529.1, from coordinate 2,004,797 downwards.
CACAGCCTTCTATGCAAGAACTACTGCATTACAGAGTTCTATTTGGAACACCTGCATATGTATGCATATGCACTTAGCCTATGTTTTATTAACATTACACTGCACAAACAATTGGAACAAGTAGTCGCTTTATCTATGATGGGAGGGCGAGGCCGTAAAATAGCTACAGTTCAGAGATATATGGTCGATATGAACAGAGCCATTGTTTCCCATTTGAACTACTTCAACTGCCCTCCGGTTGTCCACACTGGTCCCCAAGCCGTCCACAATTTCCCTCTCTCACGTGCAAGTTGTCCACCTTTCCACCTCCAAGCTGTCCACCCTTCTCCGTAGATACTCCCACTGAGTACACCGCTGCCATAGTTCTATGAGAGGGGATAAAATGGCACTGGATTTGGGGGGCACCAATACTGGGCCCAAGTCTCTTGTTGGCATTCAAGAAATTGATGTCGACACGAAAGAGTAGAATCATTTTGCGGAGACAGATCAAAAGACCAGTTGACCCGATTGATATTGTGATGCTCTAATGAGAGGAAGAAGAACGTCCCCAAAGATGGTGATAGCAAACAAAACTGGGGCCTCCTGCATACAATGTGCGCTTGCTGTGATCGCTGGCGCCGGTGGTAAGCGGGGGTGGTAAGCTCACAGGGGCAGGTCAAGTTGGAGGGAATTGAGGTGGCTAGGTAGTTTGGAGTAGGTAGCTTGAATTGAAGTCGCTATGTATATGCTGAGAACGGATAGTTATGAATGCATTTACCAGCATATATATGAATATGCAGTTATTCTAAAATAGGAAATGAGCCGCCTTATATCTCATGCATTTCAGTTTGTGCGCATATACGTTTACATAACGCCATTATTGAGTACCCCGATTGTGCAATTGCATTTGCTATACAAAGTTCTCACATGGCATAATTACAGTATAAGCTATGCAAGTCACTAATTTCACAAAAAAAAACAAAAGAATCACAATTGTTTGCAGCTGGCTACATAGCTCAACGGATAATTACACATAGGTAACCGTGTCAATAAAGAGTCTTCCTATACAAGTCCAGTTGATATTATGAACTCTCAGTTCCTTGTTCAGTCGATAGTAGCTCTATGCATTAGCCATGAGATATTCCACAGAAGTAAATGATTCATTGAATTCCTATCTATGTTTGATTTAGTGGACGCAATGAATGCCGTGCGCCTCGTTTAGTAACCAGTTTTTAGCGGGTTATGGCTTATTGTGCTGGGGCAGCTTGTGTTGAACAACATCAGATGTTCTAGTAAAGTCCAATTGATTGTGTACTCAGTGATGAATCCTTGCATCATGCGTCAGGCATATGTGCAATAAATACGCTGTGAACCCTGAAAAGAACACACCAGCAGCTTTCATGATTGGTATTTGGGAATGGGTTGTACTTAACCAAGCTACTTCAGCAGTTCAAAAGGGCTCAAAGCATAAATGTCATCCTGGTGCATGCAGTTTTAGTTTGGAAGTAGGTGGTATGCAGTACCCTATGGCGAGTGGATAGCGAGTGATATTCGTGGGACGCTCTTCGACTCCCGATGGTGGGTTTCTCTGACCTTTTGCGGATCAGGCTTTCAGACAAAAAAAATCTTATAAATCCTCTACAAGGACCTTTTAATCAACTTCACAGACTCGATTCACCGAGTTTATACGCTACCAGTACAGCCTTGATTATTGATACCCGGAAATCTTTCAAGCCACACGTACTCTTTACCAACAGCTATTTTTAAGATGGTATCTAGACTTGCCGTCCGCGGAAATGTAACATTAACAACGCTTGCTGGCTATATGGGTATGTAAGATGGGAGCACTTCACCACCCCTCAATCTTTTTGGTGAAACTTCTGAAGTTGCTGTACCTACATTGACGAGGAGCAACTTCAAATAGTTATTCAAGTCCTTGAAGATTTTGCAAAGATTGATATCAACAACAGTCAAGCAGAAGTGCAATTGGAGCAGCTGGAGACTCTATACGAACAAGTAAGATAATAATTTCCTTGCCTCATCAATTATCCATGCTTCCACCTCACAGCGCCTATACCCGTAAAACCTGCCGACGAATACCGATATACATAGCTGCGTCTAAACGTTAATACTGCTATACAGCGGAGCAATAAGCGAGCAATGTTTCTTAAGGCCCCCAAAACGTCTGGGAACGCCTTGAAGTGTATCAGCCATCCCCAGCATCGATCCCAGTAGACCATTAATTAGTCAAAACCCTCTAGTTATGATTTCGCTTACAACTAACAAATCTACTATATATGTACTTAGGCTACAAGTTCTCCGATCGCTGGCCATGTGTGGCCAAGTTTACTTGCAAACACTGCGTACTCCCGTCTTGCACCTGAAAAAAGGGTATTAAAGCTGCACCATGCAATGCGAAATATCTCGCTCCTGAAGCTTCTCATCGAACAACATGAAGCTGCCCGTTCGTATAACCCTCAAACGACTTTGGCATCCCCTGATATCGATCCCGCACTTTCCTCGAACCTAGATCCGGACAATTATGAGTCGACACATCCATATATACTGCCGCCTGTGGAGGAGTCTGGGCCTAGCTCTGGAGCACCGCTCGAGTTCCAGCCCAGTAGTACGGGGGGTTTTAGTCCTCTTGGAATGCAACCACACTCGTAAGCAACAACTAGATCCTTAGTTTATCCTGGTTATATCATTCTTTGTTAGAAAGTAGATTCTTATATATATGCTTACACACCGGATTATTCCCACTGATAGGTACCTGGCAATGGATACCCAGTTTTTACAGCTGCCACTTGGTGCCACTGCCCCATACAGTGCATTGCCATTGCCACAGCGCGATACTCTGGATACCCACATACGCAATGAGCAGCGGATGCGGCAAAACGGTGAAGATCAAGAGCCGAATGAAAATCCCCATTGTATAGTTAGCGCACCATCCATGGGTTTCTGCTGCCCGTTGTTGAGCTGCGGCCGCAATCAATGTACTCCACCGAAGCTATTCGGCAGGACAGATAATTTAAGAACACATTTAAAGGCAGTCCATGGCCTCCCAATAACTGATGGCGTTAGGTTACCAAAGTGGCTTGCTGAGAATCCAGGCGCATTGGAAGACGCAGAATATAGGGCGCAAGCTAGCCTATTGCTCAGATACTAATACGCGACCCCAATCCGGACACTCAAGATTATCTTCGGACACACCAACATCTGTCTACTCCATTTATTTGAATTTTCTGGGAATCTATATAGAATTTATTTCTCCAATTACCTCGAAAAAACCCCTCTTCCTCCACCCCAACAAAAGTTAAGAAACCCGAAAACATCTTTTCACAGGTAAAACCCTTGCTGCAGTACGTCTAAGAGCGTGTAGGGGAAGAAAGCTGCATTCTCCTGGGAGGCTTTTTGTTAGGTGATTCGGTTCGGTTAACATTCACATTGTTTTGGCGTGCGGGTGCTATGGTAGGTGCTGCTGTGAGAATGAAGGGCTTCAAAACTGAAGGTGAATGCTTTCGTATTCCAGGGTGGATTCTTGTCTTCTAATTTTTAACTATTTCCTATCTGATCAAATCATGATCCATTCAATATCAGCAAAATGAAGAAGCTCAATCTCCCCTCCCCTGGTTTGTGATCAGCAATATTTTTCTTGTCGTTTCTTTCATTGTTTCCTTCTTTGGTTTAAATCCACCGAGAGGGTTTTTCTCAGGCATTGGATGGCGATGCTGTTTCTTTTTGAAATCCCCTTCTTCTGAGTTTTTGGTTGAAAGGTATTTTTCCTCAGGAGTGGTGGGAACTGGTAAGACGAAAAGTGGTATGCGAGGGGCAGAACAGGACTATACGATGGTCTTTGAGCTTGGTTTACTAAGGGAGAAAAAAATTTGCTTTTCTATGTCACTTAGTCTTTTTAATTGGTTCCCGATTCAAGTTAGTCTGATTACGTGATCTCATGCCAGATGAAAGATGGTTGGTTTACTGTGGCTCCCAGATCACCAATACCGTCAAAATCTCTTGCCTATGCAGAGCGGTCCCTACCTCAATAATATACCAGTAGAGGAGCATATAAAAGAAAATACGCACGACAATTGGCTGCAACCATGCTCTACCTCATCACTTTCTAAGTCCTGTAGTTAGATGTAGCGCATTAATAGTTGCACTCTAGCCAATATAGTTTCGCTATGATTTAATTCATTAGGCGTGGCATTCTCTTCATTTTCGTTATACCGATTACAGTTGAACCTGGCCATATCGGACAGGACAGCCAAAATCCGACCCCGCTGTAAGCAAATTTGTAGGGCTGCGGCGCAGTATCCCTTTTCCTCCCCAACCTCTACATACATCTCTGAAAGAGAAAAGCATACCTGGAGAGAGTAGTGAGTCACAAGAGTGTTTCTAAACTGGCTAGTATTCTCATCTTCATTGCGGTAGCGGAAAGTGCAGAAGCATGGTTGAAATTCAATGAAGACGCTGTCATCTATAAGAAGGTATTTCGGCAGCTTGATGATCGTGCTACATTGTTCCAAAGTCTCTCCATTTCGACACTCTCTTTCCCTAATCCCTAGCACCAAATTCAAGTTTCCGACATGGTTGAGACAGTTTTTCAGGCCTGGGAAGGAACACGATCAAGCTACTGCTAAGGTCCAGAAGCAACTTCGGGATTTTTGGCCTTCAAGGTAGATTCCGGCTTATCTAGGTATATTTATATGAATTTATCTTTTAAGATCAATAAATCCCCGGTTCTTCTACAGCCTGGTATAACGAGGAAATTTGAGAGGGAAACTAAATATTCATCTGAGGTTATAGTAAGGTTCAACTATAATTTCACTATACAGTATATTAAATTTTAGTTTATATATAGGTCTTAAATACCAGGGAGTGCATAACATATATACTATCAATGGCAAGATATTTTTCAAGAGAAAGAACTCTTTATACAAAGTTATTCTTATTTTATAATAAATTCAACAATAATCTTTTCAAAAGTAGCTAAAGAGTTCTCCAAACTCCAGTTCTACTTTCCTGTTTATACTAATACCTACTAATCTAAATAGAATATAGATATAAGTAGTTTAAAAAAAATTTTTTTTTAAACTTTATATACAATTATATAAAAAAGTCTTTTACAAACAAGGACATAGTACTAAGGCTATAGCTTAAATTATATATACCGTAGAATCTCGCGGACAAGAAAGTAATAATGTTTAAGAAAGTACCCTCCAATAAGACGCCGTGGAAGGTCAGGTGGGATATGTCATAGGTAGGGAACGCGAATAAGAAAGGAGTTGTGGAAGGTAGAATGTTCTAGCACGCCCTAGCCATCAAAACCGTAGTTGGTGGTCAAAGTTCAATATATGAAGGCCATCGATGAAGGCATGGATAGTACCATTGTATCTGGGATGTGTGTGGGCTATGTATCGGAGGTGATTGTATTTATTACTCTGCAATCAAAACATTTGGGTACACCATGTATAAGAAAGTACCTATGATTAAGAATGTAACGATGATTAAGAAAGTACTCAAGAATAAGACGCGGAGAGAGCTTTTGGCAAAACCGCCCCTCCGTAAATAAGACTGCAGTCTTGTCCGCGAGATTCTACGGTATATTATATATATTATATATATAAAACATAAATATAAATAAAAAATTACTAATATATTTTATACTATCTACCTGCTTTAATAATAGCTACTATCTAATATAACATAGATTTATATAGTACTTTCAAAAAGGATTTAAGAATCTTCTTCCAAATCTCTTCTAAATATTTAGCTAGCCTTTACTTTATAGCTAGTAGTCCTTTAAATATGTAAATAATATTTAGATATTTCTTGTATAGGTAGTATTTAAGCTCAACCTATATATATGTTCTGGTCCGTTCCGGGATCCGGTCCATACCGGTATGGCCCGGTCTATACCGGTATGGACTGGATATCGCAACGGACCAGGCCGTTGCGGGATTAAATTGTTCAATGTCACGTATAGCAACAAGGATTTACCACAACACCACAGCGGCCACAGCGACATTAAAATTACTAAATAGGGACATATCCGATATGAAGGTTATTTTGTAGCAACATTTGGTCAAAGAACATCGGAGATAACATAGGCGACCTATCCAAAAAAATACTCAGTAGAGGTATACCCGAAATGAAAGTTATTATGTAGAGAAATGTTCTGGTCCGTTACGGAATTGAAACCTTTAGTTCGTGAGAATTTTCTTCAACGCAACACACTTGTTCAACGTAACATATTGTGCACACTGTGCCAACCAGACTAGTGCACACTGACATTACCAGAGCACACCTCGGAATTACCAACATACCACGATATTCCCACCCTTACCATAATGTCAGTTGGTCAGAAGATAATGGTGCTATTGATTTGGATCAGTTTCACCTCCTAGGTTTCACTCGATCTCGAAGCGCAATTATTGAAGTAAATCCCAGGTGACCTTTGAGAAGTAATTCCTTAATATCCAATTCAAGTACATGGTGACTAACAAGAACTACCTAGGTATCGCAGAATTAAAGCATACCTGCGAGACCCAAATAACTGCGATGGAAGGAAAGTAATGATGGGAAACAAGTAGCTTTGGAGCATGATGTAACATGTTCGTGATACTTTGCTGCATGCAGAAAAGAACAAGACCTATAGTACTATGAACGAGAGGTATCATGAAATTACTCGTAGTGAAGTTTGAGCTTTTGTTATGTATAAAATATAATAGACCCGGTTTCCACTCAATTTGCCTTCGTTCATCGCTCAGAGTGTAGATATATGCCATCCCGGAACGGCCCGGCAATCTCGCAACGGCCCAGTCCATACCGGTATGGCCCCCCATACCGGTATGGACCGGGCAATCCTGGAACGGCCCGGTCCATACCGGTATGGACTGAATCCCGGAACGGACCAGAACATATACTTAATAGGATTAAGATTAGAAAAGTAAAGAAGATATTTATTAATATTAAAATTATTCTTCTTAAAGAAAGTAATAATTATTTTAGTAGTATAAATAGATAAATTATTAAGTTAGAAGAAGGAATTTAAAATTTCTTTTATTTATATCTCTTTACAAACTTAAAAGAGATAATTCTTAAGAATTTATAGATAGATAGTAGTATTATTTTGTCCTTTCAAAAGTACTATAAAACCTCCTTAATATAAACTCCAAAAATAGCTCCAAACTATAATTGTAATATTATAAGTAGGTCTATATATTATTAATATATTTCTAGACTTGAGAATATATATTACTATATACTTTTGAGGCTCTATAGTACAATCTAGATAATACTTCTTACCTACTAAATGAAATACCTATATAGTACTTACTGTCTTGTCTTTTTCCATACTATATTTATCACTTCAAATAATTTCTTCAAAATCCTCTGCAGTTCAATACTTTCTTTTTATTGCCTAAACTAATTATTTTTCTACAATTTCTATATCAATTAGTAGTTATTTTTTTGCTCTCCATTTCCAAATACCTTTTCCATAGTATATATTATAGAGTAACTTAATTATTACTTATCTATTGTCATGGGCTGTTATGAGTACAGACAAATTGTTATGGATCATATCATGAGTTTTGTCATGGATAAAGTATTACAGATCATGTCACAAAGTATCACCTGTGTCATAGGTGATACTTATATATAACTTTAAGAGTCAAACGGGTTTTAGTTCGACTCTCAAAAGTTACATCAGCAAGAAAAATATTTGCGTCCTATGCGTCTGACACAAGGAGCGCACAAGACGCAGATTGGCGCCCTTGAGAAGGACTCCCGGGAGTCCTTCTTAAGGGTGCCAATGCAAACGGCGCGCAAAATGTCGGCCACGCCTGGACGCAACGGTAATGTCGGCCACGCCTGGAACGCAACGGTAATCTCGCTCACGCCTGGGACGCAACACTAATCTGCCCCCGCCCCTGGGACGCAATGCTAATGCGAGCTTTGTCCCGACGCCCTTGGTGTGTAAACCCACGCCCCTGATGTCTCTGTAAGGTGCACATGCGTTGCAGATAATCCCAGTTGTATACCTTCCATCCATAGCACACAGCTAGAATACACTCTGAATAGCTGCCTTAGAATAGCCGCCTCTGAATATACGCGCGATTGCACCCTGAATATACGCATAGTGGAGTCTGACTTGTATTCGGAAATTATATACATAGAAGTATTGAGAAAGAGATATATATGTGGAATATGCATGTGCTAACACTCCCTCGCTCCAAAACTCGCTCCAATACCTCTCGCTCTAATACCTGCTCTAATACTCGCTCTAATACACGCTCTAATACTTGCTCTAATACTCGCTCTAATACTCGTTCTAATACATGCTGGAATATACCTTGGAAGTCATACAAGTCAAAGGGAAAAGGCGCGGGGAACGGAAGTATATATACAGGAAAACCATAGTTGCCAAGGCCAATCTCCAAGGCCGACGATATAGACTTTCCGAAGACAATGATATAGCAGATAACGAGAAAAGTGGCATGACCCGCTCCGCCCACTGCTGCAAGCGCTGCCTAGGCTGATAATAGTCTTATTGGGGAATCGTAGCACCGATATGTGCGGAACTCATGCATTCGCGGCTTGTAGGAACTCATGCATCTGCGGCTTATATATATGTAGTCTCATGCCAAGACCCGATATATATGTTGTAGGAACTCATGTATTCGCGGCTTATATATGTCAGGATGTTTCCGGGCAGGCCAAACCAACCGGCCGCCGGCCACCGGCCAGTGGTATATTCAAGGAATTCATGTATTCGCGGCTTATATATGTCAGGATGTTTCCGGGCAGGCCAAACCAACCGGCCGCCGGCCACCGGCCAGTGGCTGGTGTACACTCTACATGCTGACTGATCTATGACTGATCTATGCGAATGGCACTACCACAATCCGAGCCAAATGTTATTCAAGCTATCTACATATGTATGATGAGTGTAACTATCTAACTAAATTGCGACCTTAGAATAATAATCTGTAGTTCCGACGCTGGCCATGATGGATGCAACCATAGCGAACTCGCCCTGTAGTATCAGATCCTGCTGTTTTTACTACTGCAAATCCCATTATGAAAACATAGTCTTGTAGGCGAGAGAATGCAGCATCAGGATGCTCAAAGATTTCTCCTGATACTGGAGCCAGGCGATGGACAATGTTAATAGACTCAACTGCAGATTGTAAGTACAGCTGGCAGAAGAGAGGGATCAAGACAAGGGTCTGGAGACCAAGCTGGACTTGTTGTGACTGGGTCTTGCTGAGCCATCTCTGGCGTTCGGATGACTATTGTTATTGTAGACCGGATGTTGCGTTGACTGTGTTGCGTTGATTGTGTTGCGTTGATTGTGTTTTGGTATGCGTGTTGTGTTGTGGTTCTGGCATCGGCCGTTCTGGCATTGTGCTCTGATGCGCCGTTCGCTGTTAGTCATGATAGATCAGTCAGCATGTAGAGTGTACACCAGCCACTGGCCGGCGGCCGGTTGGTTTGGCCTGCCGGGAAACATCCCGTATATATGTTGTAGGAACTGATGCATTCGCGGCTTATATATATATATGCGAGAAATCCATGCTTTCGCGGCTTATACATACATATTCGAGAAATCTATGCTTTCGCGACTTATACATATATATGCGAGAAATCTGTCCTTTCGCGGCTTATATATATTGTAGGAACTCAAGAATTCGCGCCTTATATATATTGTAGGAATTCATGCATTCGTGGCCTCTAGATGTGCATGAATTCCTACAACCGTGAGTTCTTACAATTAACCTTTCACCACATGCGTATTCATATGCTCATACGTCAACCCATCAGAAGCAGTTTATCCATAAATGAATACGACCTAGCCTTCGCTAGCGATACACACACTTCCTTGTTCCGGCCCGTCTCTTCTCTCTCTCTCTCTCGTGGGTGATCAGTCCACGTGCTTACATGTGGGCTTCGGTTCCGTAGACCACCTTCACGTGAGAACTCGTAACACCTTGTTTTAACCGACTCCATGGATACTACAGTGGGGAAAGTGACATTGGAGAGAAGAGAACCCAGATTGGAGAGAGAAAATTGGGTAAGGGCGAGGGGTGTAGACCCTTAGATAATGTGGGTACCTGGTCATATAGGAGTTGTCGGCAACGAGAAAGCTGGCGAGGCGGCAAAAAAGGGAGCCATGGCCATTGAGCACCCAACCAGTCCAATATTGTCTGGAGCAAGCTATAAGATGGCATGAGACTAAAGCCACTGAGCGAGCCAATGTTGTCCGGAGCAAGACTTTAAGGCGCAGAGCGAGCCTATATTGTCTGGAGCAAGCCTATAAGATGGCATGAGACTAAAGGCACTGAGCGAGCCTATATTGTCTGGAGCAAGCCTATAAGATGGCATGAGACTAAAGGCGCTGAGCAAGCCAATGTTGTCCGGAGCAAGACTTTAAGGCGCAGAGCGAGCCTCTAAGGCACTGAGTGAGCCTATATTGTCCGGAGCAAGCCTATAAGGCGCTGAGCAAGCCAATGTCGTCCGGAACAAGACTTTAAGGCGCAGAGCAAGACTTGAAGGCACTGAGCGAGCCTATATTGTCCGGAGCAAGACTTTAAGGCACTGAGCGAGCCTATGTTGTCCGGAGCAAGACTTTAAGGTACTGAGCGAGCCTATATTGTCCGGAGCAAGACTTTAAGGCACTGAGCGAGCCTATATTGTCCGGAGCAAGACTTTAAGGCACTGAGCGAGCCTTTAAGGCACTGAGCGAGCCTATATTGTCCGGAGCAAGACTTTAAGGCACTGAGCGAGCCTATGTTGTCCGGAGCAAGAATTTAAGGCACTGAGCGAGCCTATATTGTCCGGAGCAAGACTTTAAGGCACTGAGCGAGCCTTTAAGGCACTGAGCGAGCCTATATTGTCCGGAGCAAGAATTTAAGGCGCTGAGCGAGCCTATATTGTCCGGAGCAAGACTTTAAGGCGCTGAGCAAGCCTTTAAGGCACTGAGCGAGCCTATATTGTCCGGAGCAAGACTTTAAGGCGCAGAGCGAGCCTATATTGTCCGGACCAACTTTAAGGCGCTGATGTAGCCCATACTGCCCCGAGCGGGCCTATATTGCTCCGAACAAGCCTCTACTGCCCTATTCCCCTTGAAATAGATCCACTTGTGCCCAATTGCTCTCGGAGCATCTTCATAAATATTTCAATATCAAGGAAAAATTTCTAGCCAAAGAAAATCTTGCTCCGGGATCAAATTGCTGCTCTGAGACTGTATTACAGTGGATAGTTGAATGCTCATGGCAATATAAGCTCGTTTGGGGCAATATAGGCTTGCTCCGGACAACATAGGCTTGCTCGTTTGGGGCAATATAGGCTCGCTCAGTGCCTTAAAGTCTTGCTCCGGACAACATTGGCTTGCTCAGCGCCTTAGAGGCTCGCTCAGTGCCTTAGAGGCTCGCCCAGTGCCTTAAAGTCTTGCTCCGGACAATATAGGCTCGCCCAGTGCCTTAAAGGCTTGCTCCGGACAATATAGGCTCGCTCAGTGCCTTTAGTCTCATGCCATCTTATAGGCTTGCTCCAGACAATATAGGCTCGCTCAGCTCCTTATAGGCTTCCTTAATACTCCTAACGTATATGGGTAGTCTGGTCGTATGTGTGCTCCGATCACGTGGTTATTCTGTGCCGGTCATGTGTATTTCTGCTCCAGGAATCCTGGCACTGGAGCGGAACCGACAGCGCTAGTTATGCCCATAGTGTATTTATTTCAGCGGAGATAGAGTTTAGGACCAGCTCTTAGTTCAATTAGCATCCACTGGCGAACAATGGTCCCAAGTCACAGGTGATACATGTATATACTATATATAGCCCTCTTCATTACCTATAACTACATACAAGCCGCAGGTGATGAAGAGGGGTCTATGTTGTATGTATATACCATAGTGCAGATAAGTCATCTCTGCTGTGGTACCATTATTATTGTGTTCCAGTACAGGACTTTTCTGTGCCGGCATCTGCACCAACATCATTCCTGTTGCCCGGAACAGATACCTAACTAGATGAATTTGTTCCAGTACCTCCCTCAAACTCATAATCCTGCTCCGGCTCAAATATTTAAATAATTTATAGTTTAAGACATGTGGTGGTGGTTTGGTGTGAGATAGAGCTGATCGATTTTTCTAAAATCAAACTCTGTTGCTAATTCCTGGAGTAACAGATTGAACTAGCCTCCAAGACTCTGCTTTAGGCTGCTTGCAATATACTTTCAAGTTCATCTCTAATTCCAAGATTTGCTGGATGACACACCAGAGTCCTACTCTACAGTTTCTCCTTCGGGCGCTTTGTCTGAACTTATAAATCGTGAGAAGAACAAGCTCACATCCATATTGCTACTGCGCAACAGCTTGCAGATTAGGAATACCTGTGGTTCCCACACTGCTTCTTCAGCAGTTATTGGAATTGGATCCCAGTTGTCTGAGGTATTTGTCTGCATATCGAAGATCCCTCACAGTAGAGCAAAGAGTGTACTTGTGCAGTCGGGATTGACGAAAACAGTAAGGTGTTTACTAACTAACTATACTGTTTTCTAACAAGCATACAGTCAACTCTTGCCTGTGGAGGGTGTTGTGCCAACCAGACTAAACTCTTGCTATAACGGACGGCAGAAAACCAGAGCCTTCTGTCTGGTATTCCGGTATAGAAAATGGCGCTAGCCCTCAGACAGGGGGCTGACCAGTCATGTGGATTCTGAGAATTCACCTTTTCCCTCCCAATAAGGTAGCCTGGTTGGCACCCAATAAGGGTATTTCGAGTTACATTAAGCCTAACAGAGTAGATTATTCAGCAACCAGACATGCCTCGTCCGGTACATAATGCACCCGGAGCTACTAGCGCAAAGCTTGGCATTCTGCGCTGGTTCGGAGCAGAATTAGCGTAATTTTCGGCGCAGTTTTATTTATTTCCAGCCACCCCTGAGCGATGCCAAGTGAGGCCAAATTGACCCACCCGACTCAACCGCCCCTCGTCCCCAAGCAAGGTACGTACACAGAAAGGAAACAACAAACAAAGGAAAAAAGCAAGAAAATACCCTCTCTCCTTCCCTCCCCCCATCCGCCCACCATCCCGTCCCCTTCCCGTCCCTCCTCCTTTTCCTCCCACAGCCTTGCTCATCAACTACGCCGGATCCTGCCTGAGATTCCAACGATCCCTCCATTGGCCACTTGCCGGCCCCCTTCCACGCAATTGCCACCTCCCTGACGAACCTTTCGGTCCCCAGGATCTCCTCCTTCCCTAACCACACATTCCACCCCGCATGCCCCCTATTCTCTCCCCTCACCGCAGGGTTATACAAACCCGCACGCTCCCTCGCTTCTTCCAAAAACAAACACTCACACATAATGTGAAAAGTGCCATTGTCCCCATTCTCGTTCCCCTCCTCGCTACAAAGGGGGCATGGCATGACTGCCTGCCGGATCCTGATCAAAGTCCTGACCACGTAGAGGGGCCAATCCCTCAATCTTCCCTGCCCCCACTCCTCGTCCGACATTCCCGCCCTCCACATCTCCGAATCGATCGCCTTAGCTGCCGCTACAGTGATGTTAGACCTGATGGGATGTCCCTCATCCAGGGCTCCCCTCTTAGCTGCCTGGTCTGCCTTCTCATTTCCTTCAATCCCCACGTGTCCTGGTATCCACATGACCTGTGGTGACTTCTCAGCCAGCCCATCTTCTCCGACCTCGGATTTCTCACCCTGGCCGTTAAACCTCTCACTGTGTCCATCGAGTCCGTGAGGATCAGTACCTTTCCGCTAAACTCCCCCAAGGCTAGCGACACCGCTTCCATTTCCGCATCCCCCGCGACAAGCCCCTTTCCTAGCGGGTGGCTTCTGGTTTACTCCCAGACTCTTATTGGAGCGCTAAGAATAATTATGAGTCTGGGCACGAGAACACATATAAGCCAGGAAATCACAGATTTCTCGCATATATGTATAAGCAGCGAAAGCATGGATTTCTCGAATATATACGAATATGCCGCGAAAGCATGTAAGTATTTTATTAGAGTTTTCTCAAAATTTTATCTTTTTTTTAATCTTAAGATTATTAAGGTCTACTTAGCTTTCTAGCTAGTATTTATAATTCTACTATTTAGTCATATAGTCCTTATTATGATTGTCTCCTTAAGTCTCTTCTCTATTATAACTTAAAAGTATTTATAATTATACTCTTTAGAACTCTATATACTAATCTATCCATCAGCTCGAGCAAGCTAGCGAGCCAGGAACCTATAACTACAACGACCGCTCCTGTCAAAACTTACCGTGACATATCTATCACTATTTGTTCGGAGCACTGGTGTTTTGCCGTTATTTAGATTTTCCACAAGAAACGGGATAGTTTTTTATGAGAGCTTTATCGGGAGGTAGGGGTTTTATGAAACGTGCTCGACTATTGGAATCATCGATGGAGTCCTTCCATGTACCGTAGTTATAGAGAAAGGTACGATCTCAAGCTGTAACCTAGTGACCTTCGTTTTCAGTCCATGAGAACATTCCGCGTCTTTTTTCCTATTCTCTCAACGTTCTTAATCCCTCTAATCCCATTCTACCATGGATCTTCACTGGACCTTGAGTTAATATACAACCTTTAAAATGAGATTTTCGCTACTAATAATTCCTACAAAATAACTTAAATTCTTTCCAAGAGTCAGTCTCCATTAATGTAATCTATGATGCCTTAAACCCACGTGTTAACGCCGTCCCCTCACGTCTTCAATATGATCCGAAGAATACAATCTCTTGCCCCAATCAAGATATCTTCTTTACCTTCTCTCACCCCTAAGTCCGAATCTAAGTACAAAAGTATATAGAAATTATACCAATCTAATAGACCATACACGAAGGCTCTTTTATATTTTTAAATCAAACATTTAAATCAATCGAGAATAATATATTGATGTACATACCCTAAAATATCCATTAACATATGCTTATATGATGACCTGCTATGAACAAAGACTCGAAGATGCCTATTACGATTAATAAATTTTGTAACTTTCTACTTCACGGAATGAGAAGGTACGTAAATGTCTCCTCTCTTTCTATACATTAGTGGGTTGTCTTAAGCCACCGGTCAATCATACTTTCTGAGAAGACGTTATCCTCCGTAAAATCTAAATTCCAGTCATAGTGACTATTGTTGAAGGCTCCTGACTCACGAACGTTCTTGAGTTGTTGGTCCTGCGAGGGTAAAAGTCAAGGTTCGAATAAAATGAAATATGTGAAAATGCTCGCTCAAATAGATTTAATTAACGTTTTTAAGATCTTTGATGTTTTAGGGGGTATTCATTAGACAAAATGGTTTTTCACCCGCTAAAGTGACATCTTTAGGATACGCCGTTGGCGGGGTTAAAGCTAACCAAACCGAAAGATGCCGAAAGATAGCTCAAAGATATCCAACACGAAGACAATAATTTTGTTGATGATATAAGGATATATATAAACAAAATATTTGTTGGTTAGATTGAAAGTGAACTAACCTCTGAATAAAATTCAAGTTAAAACTCAGATCAATTAACCGACTAAACAAAACTTTATCATGATGGAAAATTTTCACAGAACAAATCAGATCAGATTCTGATTTCATTTCCCAGATCATTTCGGAATGATCTTAAACTCTCTATTTTTTTCATTTCATCATATAGAACCTCTTATAATATTCAACCATGAATCATGATCTTAAAAACTTTTCTCCGATTCATCGAAATTTAATTCGATAACGATTATATATCATTCATTAATTATTAATTCTTCTTTTTAAATCAATCTTCATAATATAGAAGATCTATTTTTTCTTTTTATTTCTTCATTTTCTCTAAAACTTTCATTATCTATCAGATAATCATCTTTATTACTATCTTTAGGAAATACTTCTTTATCAATAAATT
>ML121529.1:1913826-1957580 GCA_003788615.2 Terfezia boudieri ATCC MYA-4762 | reverse complement strand
CAAAGCACCTGTGGGAGAACCCGAGGTGTGGGAGAACATACCGTGTGGGAGGAGATCTTCACACGGTTGGTAGTAATACATAAAGGAATCAGTAATCCCAGAGACTTGTCGATATATTTCCGGCGACCTAGGGGAGACCTTAGGTAGTCAGAAGTCTGTTGGGCTTGTCGTCGCTAGTCTATCTATCGTATTAATGTTTGCTTCTAATGTGGACAATATAATAACAAGGAATGCCTTGTGGGGAGAATCATTAGTTGGATGGGAAGACTCCGTTAGGGAGTCATCTTGGCCGTATGTGTTTGTAGGCAGGGGTTCGCCTATATCTAACATATTTGCCATGGCTTACTGATGACAGATCATAGTAAGTAATGTAAAAAAAATTGTAGGTTTCAATTAGAAATAATTTATTTGGGAGATGTAGGTTCCGGACTAGTTGGAATCCTATGAAATATAACGTGAGTGCGTTCACATTTAGTTAGGCTGAAATATAGTTGCTATAGCTTAAGTTGATCGATCTTGTTGTATAAGGAAATTGCTCTATAGTCTGAGAGTTGACGTCATATAGTTGTCTTTCTGAATCTACGTTCGATTCGTCTCGAGATTGCCCGTCACCATAAGGTGTAATTTGTTAAGGTGGGAGTAAGGTATGTGAAAAGGGTCATATGAGCTGTTTAGGTGAACGTGAGGACCGTTGATCAGGGTGTTGATATAGCTATTTGCACCATGTAGTATCTTTTTGGCCGTGGGGTTCAGGGTCCTTGTCTAGCCGAGTTAGTCGGTTAGCAGTATTAGGGTGCCGAGTGCTTAGCGGAGGAGGTATTGGCGGTTGAGGAGTTTCTTATTAAGGGGGAGTCGTCGCCAAAAAAGTCTGGGTCTGTAACGTTGTTGACAGAACCATGGTTATAGCAGATGGACTTATAACTTTAGTCTTTTTCACTGTGAGAACGGCCTGCTAAATCTTGATCTTCGCGCTTGTCATCTACGTCTCCTTAGTCCAGGTATTTTGCTTAATCCTGAGAAGGTAAGTCTGAACGGCAACAACGTTCGTTAGTTCGGTTGTCATAGGAGTCAGCTCACCTATAGTATATATAGAAGTCGGTGTTGAGGTGGTCGTGTCATTCCACGATTGCACCTTTTCATTGATCTGCTAGCTTAGCTTGCTAGTCCAGATTATCCAACGCCTCGTCATTAACCATGACATCGCATTAAGGTTCATATCCGTCGTAATCTGTATTACCGCAGACGCCGACCGGTTTCCTGTTTCTTCAGGTCCTCTAATTGATACAATGGCCTCCTTTAGGGCAAGTTCCATGGAATTTACCATGGCAAATTCCATGGCAGTTGAACTACCGAATCCGGCAGTTGCTGAGGGTGGATGAAGGCTAGCCCTTCGCCCGTGAACGCTAGTTACATAATAACGCAATAAATATAGAAAATACAGGCTATGAAATACAAGACAATAAGCTTCCTTATTACAATATTGTATCTTGCCGGGATATCTGTTCGGCCCCTGAACTGGCCAACCTATACCTTAACAATGTATTCCGGTATCACGGCCTCCCCAAATCCATTGTGTCTGACCGGGGCCCTCAGTTCACCTCAGACTTTTAGAGAGCATTCTGCGAGCTTCTGGGCATCAGGGTACGCTTGTCAATGGCATATCACCCCCAAACGGATGGCCAATCGGAGACAATGAACACCATTATGGAGCAGTATCTGCGAGTCTTTACCAACTACTAGTAGGATAACTAGGTTTCGTTGCTGGCTACCTGCGAATTTGCCGCGAACAACCAGTTCTCAGAATCCTTCAAAACCTCGCCTTTCCTGGCTAACTACGGTTAGCACCCCTGGTTTGTGGATGCCCTGGTGCCCCTGCAAAAAGCCAAAAAAGATGCCCAGGCCAAGGAGTTCATAGCTGGAATTGCTGAGCTCCACTCTACCCGAAAGCTGAGCTAGAATATGTGCAAGCCAGGCAAGCCGAGTATACCAACGGATCATAGTTGCCAGCCCCCAGATATCAACTAGGAGACAAAGTATAGCTCTCTAGCCGGCACTTCTGGACAGAACAGCCATCTCGCAAGCTCGACCACAAGTTCCTGGGTCTATTCGAGGTGTTGGCCGTGGTGGGCACTCATGCCTATCGATTCAGGTTCCCCAAGGACATCAAATGCCACCTGGTCATTCATGTCTCCGAGATCGAGCCCACCGTGGAGGACCCCCTTCCAGGACAGAAACACCTCCCACCCCCTCCCGTGGTTATCGAAGGTGAGGAGGAATGGGAGGTTGAGGAGGTACTAGATTTGCGGAAGAGATATGAGCATTTGTAATATATGGTCAAATGGCTGGAAGCCAAAGAGCCGACCTGGCAACCAGCAGAGGACCTGGAAAATGCTCAGGACTTGGTCACACTGTTCCACTAGCATTACCCCCAGAAGCCTCACCCCACCCAGTAATATTCTTGTCGTCCGGGAATTAGTTATTATTGTTGTTGTGGTTATTGTTGGTACGTACTTCTGACGTTGGGGTTATGTTATGGGTTATTGGGTTTGTTCTCCTGTTTTGTTTGTTTGTTTGTTTTTTTTTATCTTGCCTTTCACCTTGCCTTTCATTGCTGGGGCTCTGAGCCTAAAGAGGGGATAGTGTTACAACCGTCTCCTCCTAGCCTAGTTCTGCGAGTTCGACTCTTGTTATGACTATTATTCCGTGTTAGTAATCGTGGTTATCTCAGGTCCTGAGATAAGGGATCTCGGGAACCTTATTCCTTCCGGTAGCCTTGCCTAGCTAGGAAGGAAGCCTATATATATAGTGCGCTCTCTCCACTCTCTCGTTGGATCCCTATCTAACATCTTGTATACCTAATGCAGAATCTTGCTTCTCTCCACACTGGTGTATCTTCCTCGTACACCTCCCCTCCACCGTTGCCTTGCCTTACCTTGGCCTTCACCTTCGTCTTTGCCTCCGCCTCTACTTTGTCCTCTATCTCTACTCAACTCTTGCATCTACTTGGCTTCTGCCTTCTGCCTTCTGCCTTCTGCCTTGTTCTTATCCCTTGGCTCCTCAGCCCTCCGCGCTACGTTACACCATCCATCTCTCGTGCCTGGTGGGCCGGCACCTATAGATTTATCGGCAGGCAGGCCTCGCCTAACCCAAGAAGAGAGGGAATGCCGCCATACTAATGGGCTATGTATAGCCTGTAGGAAGGCTGATCACTTCATCGCAGCCTGCCCTCTCCACAAAAACCGCTCCATGGCCGTCCATGCCCTCTCTAACCACCCAGCCAACACTCCGGAACCCTAGATTATGGAGGTTAACAAGTCGGGAAAAGCCCTGTCCCTTGCCTAGTTATTG
This sequence comes from Terfezia boudieri ATCC MYA-4762, assembly GCA_003788615.2. Lineage (NCBI taxonomy): Eukaryota > Fungi > Ascomycota > Pezizomycetes > Pezizales > Pezizaceae > Terfezia > Terfezia boudieri. The sequence continues at coordinate 1,954,232 of ML121529.1, read as the reverse complement.
ACACTAGTAAGGGACCTGCCCCAGGCTATTTATTTCTGTCTTTGTCTGCATTTTCTGTATCTTCCGCTTCTGTTGTTGACGAATCTTGCTTGTTTACTAAGCATTTTATTGTATCTATCTCCCTCAAAATCAATGATAGAACAATGACCACATCAGCCCTTATAGATTGCAGAGCTTCAGGAATTGCATTTGTTGACCAGGCCTTTGTCAGTAAATTCTCCATACCTACATCTAAGCTTAAAACCTCTCATGTTCTAGATATCATTGACGGTCAACCCATTTCCTCCGTAGATATCACCAATATTGCATGCGTGCCTGCCTAGGTCGGGGATCACTCCGAAGCCCTCCTAATATTTGTGACTAAGCTCGCTGCTCAAATACCTGATTGTGCTTGGAGTCCCGTAGCTGAGAACATACAATGTATCAGTCAGCTTCAGCTTTTATACCCTATAGTTCAATAGCTAGTTTTGCAAAAAATACTATGGGAATCCGAAGGCCACCGTTACTAGGCTGTGTACCCTGCCACCCCCGATAATCCACCCGACCTAGGTGGCACACTAGTCCGTACACATCAATGCTGCTAATCCCCCTGTTTCCCCTATCCCTCCTGCACGCCTGGGTTCCTCTGGTTCCCCTGGTTCCCCTGGCTCCCCTGGTTCCCCTGGTTCCCCTGTTCCCCCTGTTCCCCCTCTAAACGTCAGCTTTATCGGGGCAGGAGCTTTCGCTTACCTCACCAGGAGGTACAAGCTAAAGGCTCATGCCCTGTCTATATATGAGGTGAACCTGGAGATTAACAAGACAAGGTCTAAGGAGGAGTGGAAGTCTATGGTTCCAGATGAATACTATGAGTTCATTGATCTGTTCTCGGAAAAGGACGTGGAGAAACTCACATCACACTGACCATATGACCACACTATCCTGCTGGTAGAAGGTAAAAACCCCCCCTATGGGCCCCTCTATGGAATGTCCTGAGTTGAGCTGGAAGCCCTAAAGAAGTACTTAGAAGAAAACCTCAACAAGAGCTTCATTCACTACAGCTCCTTATCAGCGGGTACTCTGGTGCTGTTCATGAAGAAATCGGACAGCTTTCTTCGGTTGTGTTATGATTATCGAGGCCTAAACGAGATAATGGTTAAGAACAGGTACCCCCTGCCTCTAATCTAGGAGACACTAGCCAGGCTCTCCAAGGCCAAATAGTTTACCAAACTGGATTTGAGAGGGGCGTACAACCTGGTATAGATTGCGGAGGGGGAGGAGTAGAAAAGGGCCTTTCGAACTCGCTATGGCTACTTTGAGTACAATGTCATGCCCTTCGGCTTAACCAATGCCTTAGCCTCTTTCCAACACTTCATCAATGACACCTTGTGGGACTTTCTCAATGTGTTCTGTATAGCTTACCTAGATGATATTCTCATATACTCGGACTCCCTAGCAGAACACAAAGTCCATATGAGGCAGGTGTTGGAGAAGCTGGAGCAAGCTAGATTGTATCTCAAGCCAGAAAAATGCGAGTTTCATGTACAAGAGGTCAAGTATCTGGGGTTAATCATCACCATGGAGGGCATTAGGATGGACTCTGCCAAGGTTGCTGCTGTCTAAGAATGGCAAACCCCAGCAAATCTCAAGGACGTTCAAGCCTTCTTGTAGTTCGCTAACTTTTACCAGCGGTTTATTCTAGGGTATTCTAAGATCGTGGCCCCTCTCACAGCCCTGACAAAGAAAGACTGGCACTTTGACTGGAATTTAGAGGCCCAATCTGCCTTCCAGAACCTTAAGGAAGTCTTCTATTCAATATTGATCCTTGCCCATTTTAACTCTGACCAGGAGTGTGTCATCGAAACTAATGCCTCCGACTATATCTCCATAGGAATCCTGTCCCAAAATGATAATAACGGTATCCTCCACCCTGTGGTCTACTTCTCAAAAATGTACTCCCCAGCTGAGTTCAACTATGAGATCTACGACAAAGAGCTGATGGCTATTGTGCGAGCATTCGAAGAGTGGAGGCCACACCTGGAGTCAGCCAAAGGGATTATCGAGGTACTGTCCAATTATAAGAACCTTGAGTATTTTATAACTATCAAGCTGCTCAATCGACGGTAGGCCAGGTGGTTGGAATTTCTCTCTCAGTTTAACTTTAAGATCAAGTACTGCCCTGGAAAAGCTGGTGGTAAGCCTGATATGTTAACCCGGAGATCAGGAGATCTCCCTAAGGGGGGGGATGAAAGGCTAAAATACCAAAATCAGGTGGTATTGAAGCCTGAAAACCTGGATCTGGCAGCCAATATCCTTGCTGAAGCTGAGGCTGATGGGGAAGCCGACCTCTGACAACTAGTGAAACAGGCTTACAAAGGAGACCCCCTAGCCTGAGAAATCATCGCCGCAGTGAATTCTGGCCAGTGCCGCCACCCCAAAATCTCCCTGGCCAAGTGTACTATCCAGGAGGGCCTCTTATACCACTGAGAACAGCTCTATATACCAGAAGGAGGAGAGTTACGGCTGAGGCTAATTGAGGAGTACTATGACACTCTAGTGGTAGGTCACCCTAGGGTAGCTAAGACATTGGAACTCCTAGCCAAGCAGTATACCTAGATTGACCAGAGGAAGGATGTAGAATGGTACATATGGAACTGCCACATCTGCAAGCGTGCTAAGCCAGTCCGCCATGCCCCGTATGAGACCCTGAAACCTCTGGACATTTTGGATCGGCCCTAGCTGCACCTCACCATGGATTTCGTGATGGGATTGCCAGAAGACTCAGGGTTCAACGCCATCTTGATAGTGGTAGACTAGTTGACAAAGATGAGGTATGTCATACCTTGTCGAGATACCTGTTCTATGTAGGAGTTGGCCAACCTCTACCTCAACAACATGTTCTGGTACCACGGACTCCCCGAATCTATTGTGTCTGACCATGGCCCTCAGTTCATCTTGGACTTTTGGAAAGCCTTCTGCGAGCTTCTGGGGATCAAAGTACATCTGTCGACAGTATATTACCCCCAGACGGACAGCCAATCGGAGAGGATGAACACCATCATAGAGCAGTATCTACAAGCCTTTGTAAACTACCAGCAGGACAACTGGGTTTCATTGCTGGCGACCTGCGAATTCACTGCCAATAACCAATTCTTGGAGTCCTCAAAAACCTCCCTATTCCTAGCTAATTATAGATAGCAGCCTTGATTCGTAGATTCCCTGGCACCCCTACAGAAAGCCAGAAATGACGCCCCAGCCATGGAGTTCGCAGCGAGAATCGCTAAGCTTCATTCTACCCTGAAGTCAGAATTGACATACGCACAGGTCTAGCAATTGGAATATGCAAACAACTCGAGATTGCCAGCTCTAAGATACCAGCCAGGGGATAAGGTGTAGCTCTCCAGCCGCCATTTCCGGACAGAACGCTCATCTCGCAAGCTTGATCATAAGTTCCTGGGCCCCTCCGAGATACTAGCAGCTATGGGGACTCATGCCTATAGATTGAGGTTCCTCAGGAACATTAAGCAATATCCAGTTGTCCACGTCTCCGAGATCAAGCCTGCTGCAGATAACCCTCTCCCTGGACAGAAACACCCCCCACCTCCTCCAGTGGTTGTTGAAGGTGAAGAGGAATGGGAGGTGGAGGAAGTACTACACTCGTAGAGAAGGTATGGGCGTCTGTACTATAAGGTCAAGTGGCTAGAGGATAAGGAAACGACTTGGCAGCCCGCTGAAGATCTGGAGAATGTCCCGGACTTGGTCGCCCTGTTCCACCAACGTTATCCATGGAAGCCTCGGTCCACTGAATAATACCCCGCCTTGTCCTTACTCACCTAGAGTCGTGGATTGTACCCTTTGTATATTTTTTTGATATTCGAAGTTATGGCCTGAATTTTGTTGTTGTTGTTGTTGTTGTTGTTGTTGTTGTTATTTTACCTGCTTCCGGCATTAGGGTTGGGTTATTGGTTATTGGTTTCACTTGCCTGTTTTGTTTGTTTTTTGCCCTGCCTTTCACCTTGCCTTTCATCACTAGGGCTTCGAGCCTAAAGGGGGGATAGTGTTACAACCATCTCTTCCCAGCCTAGTCTGACCTCGTTGTTATTATTCATTGTTCCTTCTAGCATCACTTGCAAACTCAGGTGATAGTGTTATTATCTTGGCTCCCGAAATAAGGGGTCTAAAGAACCTTATTCCTTCCGATAGCCTTTGCCAGGAAGGAAGCCTGTATATATAGCTTACTCTCTCTACTCTTTCATTGGATCTCTATCCAATATCTTGTATACCTAATACAGGATCTTGCTTCTCTCTACGCTAGTGCATCTTCCTCGTACACCCCCCCCTCCACCTTTGCCTTGTCTTGTCTTGGCCTTCGTCCTCACCTCTGTCTTTGCCTCCGCCTTTACCTTGCCTTGCCTTAGCCTTCGTCCTCACCTTTGCCTTCACCTTCACCTGCTCTTCCCCTGCCTCGTCTCTGCTCCTGCCCCTACTCCCACCTCTGCCTCCTGCATCATCGTACCACTTGGTCCTTTCCCCCTCGAGCCCTGTTACAGCTTGCTCCGTATATTTAGATTTAAAGCCTCATTTTGCTGAGGGTCTGGACACCTCATTAGAGGTTAATCCAAAAGCCTTATTAGAGATTGATCTGAAAGCCTTATTAGAGGTTAATTCGGAAGCCTTGTTTGAGGTTAATCCAGAAGCTTTATTAGAGGTTAATCTAGAAGTCTTGTTAGAGGTTGATCTGGAAGCCTTATTAGAGGTTAATCCAGAAGCCTTATTAGAGATTAATCCAGAAGCCTTATTAGAAGTTAATCTGGAAGCCTTGTTAGAGATTGATCTGGAAGCCTTGTTAGAGGTTAATCCAGAAGCCTTGTTAGAGGGTATTCCGAGGACCTGATTAGAAGGTATTCTAGAGATCTTGTTAGAGGATATTCCGAAAGCCTAATTAGAAGGTATTCCAGAGGCCTTATTATTGGTATTGGTATTGGCAAGAAGGCAGCTATTTTTGCGTTGAGCAAGAAATAGAAAATTTCCCTTAAATTCTGCTATAAATACAGGAGAACATGCAGTATTGTAAATCATAATTCTGTTACCTAATGCTACTATAGAATACTCTTTTGACTTTAATACATTCTATGATATTAATGAATGACCAAGGGAAGGAACATAGAGAACAGAGTTAAGATGGATAACATTATGAGAGTTGTTGGGGAGGACACAATCTAATAAGACTGAGCTTGATCCTTCAACTGGAAGAGCATTATCCCCTCCTATACTTACAGTTCCATAACTCTATTCAAACCATTCAAAAGTCCCTATATCAGATGTCATGTGAAGACATATACATATATCAAGTTTCCAGGTATAAATGATACTAATATCAGATTAATCTATATCTATTTGACTGGATACATTAGTTCCACTAGCAACAAGTATATGCTGCGCTTATTGATTGGAGGAGTTTTACTAGTATGGAGGAGGAGAAGCTTGATTAGATGCTTTCTCCTTTTTTCATTGCTGTTTGCGCTTTAATTTCCTGCAATCTTGCCAAACATGACCAATAGAATTACCATCACGCTTTTGGCAGTAAGAGTATATTTTAGTAGAGTCAGAGGTTTTAAGCTCTGTTGTTCTACTAGACTTGTGCTTGTTATAGTTATTGTTATGGCGATTGTTGCTTGTTATTAGAGTAGTATTCCTACCTTCTAGTTGTTTTAACTGATTGTTGGAGGCCAGGCCCAATATCTGGTAATGTACTTCTGCATAAGTTAGGTCAGATTTGGTAGAGAAATTATCAATGGGATTAGGATAAATATGACTCAAGGCAGCTAAAAAGAAATCTCGCTTTGCAAAATCCTGTTCGAGAAACTTCCTAAATATCTATCTATATTCATCCGTCCCAGAAGATAGCTCTAATACCCTAACCTACTGGTTATCAAATTTATCTATAAATTCTGTCAGTGATGTGCCTTTTTCCAACTCATTAAAGAGGGAACATAAGGCACCTATTTGATAGATAAATGAGAAAGTGATATCCCTATAGAATGTCTCTTTCAAATACTTCCAAATAGCAATAAGAGATATGTATTTAGAGACTTTCTTGAGAATTGGCTTGCTAATGACCTGAATTAGAATAAGAAGAGTATAATTTGATAACGTTTGATATCCTGTCAGCTCTTCAATAGAAGCATCAGATAGGGGAACTACACCTTCAACAATAATATCATAAATATTCATTGCCTTGAAAACCATGATCACTTGAGAAGCCTAGTCGTCGTAATTATATTGTCCTTCCAGGTATTCAATATTACTGAGTTTTACCTCAGTAAGTCGAAAGTCCTTGGGTAATGCAAATGATCATGTTAATTGAAATATAGTAGTCGTAGATCTAGCAGGAACAGCTATTGCGAGTATCGCAGATATAGCCATGTTACCGGCTGTGCTGTATACTTCACCTTGTACATTCGATATTGTATTGATTAAAGTGAATATCTGTTCAGTGTGCCTATACTGGGCTCATAACCTCTTAGAATGAGAGGTCATACAGTTCTTACATATAATAATGAGAGAGTGGATAAACAGATGAATGGCCAATAAAAGGACACTTCACCTAATATACATATGTGTGGTAAGATAGGGTGAATATATGAATATATGAGTATGAGAGTATATGAATGTATGTGAGCGCGTATGTGTATGTATACTTGTTCCTTCTCTTTCTCTCTCGAGAAGCAATAGGAAAGCTCTATATACATAAAGGGATAATACGAATAGTATTGCTGATACAAGTAAGTATTGCGAGGAAGCAAGTATATACTGGAGTTATGTGAGGTTGCGTGAGTGGCATATCACCACAACGTCATATGCTGTATTAGCTCACGTACTTTTCAACAACAACACCTTCACTACTTGGCATGACTACCGTATATGCAATGGCCCCTCTTTATGCTAGAAGCAACATTAATATGCGCCAGCATATCCAGTATACTCAGCATAATTGGCATAAACTGGCATGCAGCATACCCGCGCCCCAGCACACTCTACGCAGCAATGCGGCAGATTACCCAGCACATAGCACGCATAGCATACGTAGCATACCCAGCATATCCACAATACTCAGCATACCATACCAGACATACCCGACGCATTCCTCTCTCTACGAGATGCGATATCTCCCAGTAATCCTATAGTTGACTTGAGCTTCCGGAAAGAAATATATCAATCGCTGTACACACTCCTGTGCTTTAAATTACGTGCTCATTCCAGTACGTTGACCTCATGCGCTTCCATACGTAGACTTGTTCACTAGCTTTAACATACCTACTTATTTATTAGTTATCCGCTATTTTGCACTTGAGCTTTTTAATGATTGGTTTTTATGACTGTAGATGGTCCCCTTACTGGCACCGCATATGAGTAATATGTTTTTCTTTTAAACAAAATCAAAAAAAAAAACTGTACACATGCTGACCAGGGTAGGTATGGACGGCGGAAACCTGCATGGAGTCCTGTTCCAGAATTAGGCACATTGACGGAAAAAATTTGAATTCACTCTTCATTTGGGGTAGAGTTTGCATTTGGAGGCAGGTGATGGTAGATTCGAATTTCCATTTCGCATGTATCAGCCTCGTACCCACACTAGTATGAATTGTGTTTCCGGCTAGGTACTATAAAGATAGAGGAATCGAGCTCGGTTCTCCGCAGCTACCCATTCATATATGCAGTAAGCAATGTTAACTTGTGCAACAGAATCTCCTCTATCCAGAACCAGAAGTGTTTTTGCCAATCAAAATTACAGTATCCTATTGTGTAAATTTTCCTCCTATGATTTGATAGTCGCCAACCTTACTTTAAGCAGAGTCCCAAAAAAATAGATGTAAATTTCTTGTTCACATGGAGACTATGGTACTGGGGCTTGGTTCACCTGAAGCTTAGAGATTTTTTTTTCTTATAGTAGATGTTTTTATTGAGATATATAATGCACGGCTACGCTGGCAAAAGTGGCAGCCCCAATGGAGCCAGGCTGCTCACGGCTCCATCAACGCAAAGCTGCCAGTACTAATGTCTCAGTGTATACATATGTACTTCTTATATAGGGCTGGGAGGGCGTTTCCCTTTTGACTCATCTATTACTTTCATCCCAGCGTGCATATCAAGAATGCACACACAAGAATTGGGTCATGATATCCATTATGCACATATAAGGCAATGCAGGAACATATGAAATAACAGAATTTCAACCTACTTTAGGTGAAAGTCAAATAAATAGTCCTCATATTACGAATATCTGCACAGTGCTCCAAGCTCAAAAGTAATGGGTATATATTATCATCACCTCTCGAATCCCATTCATACCGTTTAATAACAACTCAAATATATAACAAACAAACACCCAATACACCCTAGAAGGTACGAGCCATGAAAAACGAATTTTAGCAGCAAGGATACATATATAAACAAAATGTCGAAACGTTCAAAAATCAAACCGTAGACATGAAAGCGACTAAAAACTCTTTCCCTAACTACTATAACACATCATGATAATATACCAATACACCTCCTGAAACAAATTTTTTTGACAATTATGTTTACATTTCATGGATACCAGGTTTTGATGGTGGTGGTACTTGTGCCTGGACTTGTAGGGCTGGAGTGGGGGCTGGGCTTGTTGGTTGGGACATAGCTTCAACCGCACCATTGTGGCCTGGCTGATAGTAGCCCGCTCCTAGGGTAGAATCCTTCACGGCCTCGTCAGCAATTGGTGGCGCAGTAGAGCCATATTGAAGATATGACTGATTGTATTGTGGTGCTGGGCTTGGTGGTGCCTGTAAGTATTGTCCTTGCGGATACTGGGGGTACTGCGCTAGATATTGGCCTTGTGGTTGATAGTAACCTTCTGGGGGAGGCATTCCATACTGTTGCTGAGGTTGCACATATCCCTGGGGTGGAGTGGGGGCCGTGTATTGCTGCTGCGGGGCAGACTGCATTGGTGGTCCTGCTGCCTGTTTCTGCTTCTTCTTCTTGCTACGAATGACAAAAAACGCAGCCACGGCGGCAATGATAAGGACGACAACTACGGCCACGATAATACTGATCATAGCACTTGTTCCCAACTTGAACCCACCCTTTTTCTTGGTGTTACTGGTAACGTCTTGCACAGTGCTGTCGGTGGGGATAGAACTATCCGAAGTTTGACCTGGTTCATCGAAGTATGTGACGTCTGGACTGTCGGTGCTCGTTGCATCAATTGACATAGGTGTGAGTTCAGGTTCATCGGGATTGGACGAAGGGATGTCCATGGATGTCGTGGTCGGCGTAGGCACAATGGAGCTGCTAACCCCACTGCATCTTTGTGAGCAAACAGTGTCAAAATTATTCCGAGACTTTACTTACATGACTGGGCAGTACCATCCCAATCTTCTCCATTCACAATAGGTACCATCTTCACAGCAATGTGTCGAGTCACAAAGCACATAGTTCACACCGCAAATATCCTCCGGTGACTGCCTTTTGCTAAGACCCCTTGGGACAACCCGCCCAGGAAAAACGCCGAAATATTCAAAGTCTCTTGCTACAAAGACATCTGTATACTTAGTGGATACCTCCGCTTTTGCCAGTATAAGCAGAGGACTCGAGACTCCTAAGAGCAGGTAAAGTAATAAATGAAAGCGCTGCATCGTGTTTCCCTGGTGGAGTCCGTATGCCCGTAGAGAGGGAGAAGAAAAGGGAGCGGGGGAAGGAAATTAAAGGAAGAAACACAGTCCGCTTCAGACACAAACTCTTTGGGGCGGTGTAGCCTGTTCTCATACCGTGTAGGTAGCCCGATAGGGTTACCGACACATCACGATTTCGAAATTAGGTGGGTCACAATTCAAAAGCAAAGTTGCGCTTGCAGGACGGCTTCACCACATACAATCCCCCTATCTCTGGTACAAGACCAGCAGTCCACTAAGTAGCCATTGGCTGGATATCTCCATGCCTTCCATCCCGGGCTCCTGCCTCCAATGAGCACAATCCCTAATAGCAGGATCTTGGGTCTCTCATTTCCCTCCTACAAGACGTAAAAGACAAACTGTATCCTCAGCCATCTATCCAACTTTACCGGGGCCTCAAAAAATTCAATTCGCTAGCTGGCACAGCCTGTCACTTACCAGATTCTAGTCTCGGCACCCGACCCTCGAGCTTGCGAAGACCAGCGAAGAGGGTACCAGATTCTCATTAGCCGAAGGCCAATCAGGTTAACCGCTGGAGTTCATGTAGTCTGGTTGTGCCTTTACGGTTTAACTAGTTGGGTTTGCCGAGTCAGAAGGGCGCGACGGAGGCTACCCCGGCTCGTGCAACTTCGTTTTGTGAAACATTGCACCCGAAAGTGCTTTAGGCGGAGTTATAGGCGGAGCAGCTGAGATGCCTCTTTAACCCAAGAGGCTACATAGTATACAAGTGACAACGCCAAGTAACTAGCAGGTTCACTAGCAGGTTCTTAACCTCGCAACTCCCCCCTCAGCCAGACTAACTCCCCCCATAGACAACAGACTGGTTTGTACGAGGCTAAATGAATGGTACCTAGTCTTTGCTGGGCACGCCCGGACCGGTCTGGCGTAGTCAGAACTTCGCGAGATATCCCCGCAACGGGTTTAGAGACTCGGCTGACGGTATAGATTCCGACTTCGCCGCAAGCAAGATTAGAAATATACAGAGTAAGATCTGAAGACATTCAGACATGCAAAAATAGCAACACAGTTTCTTCTCAGCACTTCGAACTAACCGTAAAGCCATCTCATCTGCTGCTAGATAGGTATATATCTCCTTTATTTTATGAGAGGCCCGAGTTCAGCATCGTTTGACATGCTCCGTACAGTATGTGACATGCATGCATATGCAAGGCAACTGAGACAACGCAGGAACATTGAACTCAGTTTACTTAAGTAATCTTCAGGTGGACGTCAGAGGACAGGATCTCACATTAGTCTCATGCCAAGACCCTATATTATGTATGCTCATACGCTGCACCGGGCACACAATTAACCAATTAACGGGTATATATCATCACATCTAGAGCCTTTCGATATCGTTAACATAAATTCAAAGAGCCAACAGATAAACACCCAATACACCCTACGTGATACAAGCCAGTAACGAATATAAGGGACCAGACACTTTTTCCCTAACCATTAGGGTACATCATGAAACTCAACCCATGCCACATTCCTAAACAAGGATCTTGTTATTTATGTTTTACATGGTGCTTGTGTTTGGGTTTGTGGGGCCGAAGTGGATGCTGGCCTTTTTTTTTTTTTTTTTTTTTTTTTTTTTTAAATACTCATTACTCCCATTCGGTCCCAATAAGGGACCATGAAGAGCCACCCGGAACCCCCGGTGGAAGGCAAGTTAATCTGCCAGGTCCGACGCTAAATACACATAACGGATAAACCTAGGAAACTCACGAGTCGGAACCTCCCATGCTGCCATTAACCTGGCCTTGTTTTTGGTATAGACATAGCTTCGATAGCACCATTGCGGCCTGGGCTGATAGTAGCCCTCCTTACCTTGTGGTTTGTTGGAACTTCCTGGGGGAGGCGTTCCATACTGTTGTTCAAGTTGCACATATTCGAGGGTGAACTGCATTGGGAGTCTTGTTGCCAACAGTGCTGTTGTTTGTTTCTTCTTCTTCTTGCTACGAATGACGAAAACGCAGCTACCGCGGCAATGATAAGAACCAAGGCCACGATAATACCGATGATAGCATCTATTCCCAACTGTTAAGGACGGAAGGTTAAGGACGGTATTCAGGTATAACGACACTCTCAGGTATAACGACACTCACGTACACGCGAGTGTGGAGAGTGTGGTATCGCCTGCGTCGCAGGTGTTTGGAAGGATTCTTCTAGAAGGTCGTATCACACGCGTAAGGAAGGTTACGCGTGTGATGGACACGACAGCGAGATCAGGGAGTTCGGGAATCAGGCAAGACGAGAGAGAGAGTCTGAGCTACACTAGGGGTAAATATGGTAGTTCTAGATACAAGAGAGTGAACAAGTTGTTGCGTGAGGAAAAGAAGACAACACAGAGAGCGAAACCTGACCTCCTTTATAGAGAATCTCGAACAACCCATCCTAGGCATATCGTGAGAGAAGCACATGTCAAGTTATCAGCATAACGAAAGGCAAGCAATCGAGAGAAGCAAGCACATGTCAGACTATCTAACTGGGGCGCATAATAGCAGAGGAATTGTAGGAAACACTCTCACGTGGTGCATACAGGGAACACCCTCGCAGGGTGCAAGGATGGAATCACGGGAAATGCAGGCAGACGGAAATGGCTAATTGGGACGTTCATGGTACCGTATAAACTCGCTAGCGTAATTTCAATCTGAGCTGGGCAAATTCTGGAATTTAAGCTCACATTTGCCCAGCTCAGATTGAAATTACGCTAGCGAGTTTCTCGAGATAATACGGTTAGTCTGGTGCCAACCAGACTATAATACGGTAGTCTGGTTATAATACGGTATGAAACCAGTCGTCCCAATATGGCTAATTGGAACATCTCGCGAAAGGATAAAAGAGCTGGAATTTGTCGACAGGAACGATGGGGTTTTTGTTAGAGCACTAGAACCATAAGCAATAAGCCTTATAGCGATATCTAGATAGCTTCGATTGTTTTGAATACACCGAACTTTTCTCTTCCCAAACATTCCTCCGCTTAATAACCTCGTAATCTTACAGGAATGAGCAATCGGCAAATATTCCAATCGAGACATATCGAGCAAGCACATGTCGAATTGCCTTAACTAAGTCACAAGGAAGATAAAGTATGTCCAGCTAGAATCTTCTAGTGGATTCCCTAACTTAAGCGAATGCCAAACTAGGACTTCCGGGATGCGCGGTCGTCGCGCTAGCTTAGGGCCAAGATCAAGTAGAGCTTGTGTGCACATACAGGCAAGTGCGTGGGTTACCGGTATATGGTCGAGGCGGGGTCAAGTATCGTGATGGTCATAACGATATCCGTGACGATCCGTGACAAGCGGGGATGATCCGTGACACCGACCTTCGAGCTTGGCAATTGATTTCCTGAACGTTCAGGAAATACGTGACAAGCGAGGATGATCCGTGACAGTGGAGATATTTGACACTCAGACAGGTTGGTCTGACTCTCAAATCGGAATACATGGTCGGTGATCTTAGACGAGCAGAGATGATCCGTGACACCAACCCACCCTTCTTTGTCTTGACGTCTTCTATTATACCTAGTCTGGTTGGCACAAGCCCCTCGTAGAGGTTATACCGTCCGTAGAGCTGGTACTACCTGAAGTTCGACTTGGGTTACTGGAGTATGCGGAGGATTCATCAACGATAAGTGTGATTATGGTCCACGTTGTCGGAATAGGTTATGGTCCGAGTTAAGGACCCAACGGTAATCGTGGTTACGAAGACGGCTGTGAATTCACTAATATAATTGTGGTTTATAATTGTGGTTATGGTCTAGGTCGTCGGCACCCCAACGGGCATGGTTATGGTCCGAATTGTGGACCCAACAGTAAGCGTGGTTACGATCGTGGCTGTGAATTAACCAACTATCGGTGTGGTTATGGTCCGGGTTGCCGGCACAACAACCAATGTGGTTATGGTCCGAGTTGTAGACCCAACGGTAAGGGTGGTTAAGACCCCAGCTATAAATTCACCAATGATATGTGTGGTTATGGTCCAGGTCGTGAGCTCAATAATGATAAGTGTGGGGTTCATCAAGGTGGGCAGGTATATCACATCCACATTGGAGCTTCTACCCCTCTGCGTCTTTGTGAGCAACAGTGTCAAAATTACCCTGAGATTATATTTACGTGACCCGCAGTACCATCCCAGTAGGACATTCCCGACCCTGTTCACAACAATGTGTCGCGCCACAAGACACATAATTCACTCCACAAACTTCCTCTAGCAACTGTCTTTTGCGATGATCCTTTATGGCAACTCGTCCAGGATGTTCCTGGTTTGCCAATGTAAGCAGAGGACTCGAGACTCCTAAGAAAATGAACTAAAGCGCTGCATCATATTTCCCTAGCTGAATCCGTGGCCCCGCTGTGGTGGCAATCGAGCGAGGGGTGAAGGGCAAGAGATAGAAGGAAAGGGAGGAAGGAAGGAAATAAAAGTAAGAAACCCAATCTAAATCAGATACAAACTATCTAGGGTGGTGTAGTAACATGCTCTCGTATCCTGTGAGCCGGGCTTACCAATAAAGTGCGATTCTTAAATTAGTTGTAGGTCACAATCAAATAGCATAGTCTTAATTACCAGTTTCCTCCGTACTAGTTTGCATCCAACATACTTGCAGGACACTTATTTTTTGTATCTTCTTTCCTTGATGAGAAGTCCATGCCTTCGAGTTCTTCTCTTTTCGTGCCTCCAATGGTCATAAGCCACATTCAAGTATCCTACATCATAAACAAAACAATGTCTCTTATTTCTCCTTTGAGACATATGTATAATATAGTCGACTACCTACCTAGGTACTTGAATAGTCCTCTACGAGGGTCTGATCGAGACTAAGATACGGGGTGGCTTAAAAAACACAGCTGAACTCTCGCACAAAACCAAATTTCTGCGAAGAGTGGTTTAGACTACTCAGTCAGCCAATCCGCTATCACTTGAACGCGTGTAGTTGAATTTTCCCAGCCAGGAACTCTGGAGTAAACGTTTGAATTACCACTGGATCTTGTGAGACTTATATGAATTGCCACTAACTACCTCGCTATTAGACACAATAACCTCGCTACTTGGCGACACTATATGCAAAGGCCCCCCTAAAAAAAAAAATTGCGGGAACACAGCACTAAAGCTACATTAAACCCAGACTAACACGCATCCTATCATGCATGTACTTCCCCATAGCATACCCAGCATAACCCAGAATACCCAGTACATATATCCAGCATACCCAGCATACCCAGCATACCCAGCATAACCCAGAATACCCAGTACATATATCCAGCATACCCAGCATACCCAGCATACCCAGCATACCCAGCATACTCAGCATAACTGACATAACTAGCATGTAGCATACTCTATGCAGCATACTCAGGTTACCCAGCACATTATGCACATATTCTTTACGCGATGTGATATCTCTCAGTGCTTCTGTAGTAGGCTCCGCTAAATCTGTTCACACTACTATGCCTTATATTATGCAATCATAATAGGTACAACTGGTATCTAGGCCCTAGTCTTACAAGTATGACGGCTCTATGTGCTCCGATATGGAGACATGCTATAAATTATGTGCTCCTAAAGTTATACCTATGCTTCCGCCAGTTACGCTTCAGGGTAATCCAGTTATGCCTCTACCGTTATTTCTTATTTCCTGCAACTGCTCCCATGGCTTCTGCTATAGTAAAGTCTGAACGAATGTAGGGCATAGTATCAGACTGTTAGTGGGTCAGGATAAAGCTATACATAGTGTTAATCTGTAGAACATTATATGTAGTGAGATCACATCTGTATTATGTCATAATACCATGCTGTTTAAATCAGCATCTTTAAGCATTCAAATTGAGTTCCATATAAAAGACAGAGAGGATATACATTATTCGCTCAATAGCAAAGAACTTACAAGGATCACCTCTTGTTTAGTCTATAAATTACATATATATATAATTTGATTCTATGTATATTCTACTGTAATAGGCAATGTACTAATGAGAATACAATTACCTACAGGCTTGATCATGAGCCAAGACCAATTAGGTAGTAGGGGTTGAGGGAAAATTACCCTGAAGCATGACTGTGGCTACGGAAGCATATCAAGCCTAAGGTATAGCTATAGGAGAATGTAATTTATAGTATACCATATCAGAGCACATAGAGCAGTTATTATGGATATGACTAGAGCTAGGTATGTACAGTATATTAAAGCGAGAACAGGTCTAGGTATGGAAGCGCGTGACGTCAAGGTACTGGTATGAACGCGTAATTTAAAGCACAGGAGCGTGTTACAGCGATAGATATATTTCTTCCTGGAAGTTCAAGTCAACTATGGGATTACTGGGAGATATCGCATCGTGTAGAGAAAGGAATGCGTCGGGTATGCCGTATGCTGGGTATGCTGGGTATGCTAGGTATGCTGAGTCTGCTACGGGGAAGCGCATGCATGATAGGACGCGTGTTAGTCTGGGTTTAATGTAGCTTTAGTGCTGTGTTTCCCGCAATTTTTTTTTTAAATGGGGCCTTTGCATATAGTCACGCCAAGTAGCGAGGTTGTTGAGTCTAGTAGAGAGGTGGTATAGCACTGTATCTCAAACATGTTTCATAAAGTCAGTGGCAATGCAAATGCTTACTCAGCCGCAAGGGCAATGATGTTGATCACGTCGGAACCTCACATGGTTTAGAGATTTTGGCTGGCCTAATATATTGAGTATTTTCGACTTCTGCGGCAAGATGGTATAATAAGAAAGAGGATGAGAGATGCAAAAAAATAGCAACACGGTCTCTTGCTAGTAATTCAAACTGGTGATCCACATATCCCGATATACGGAGGCTCACACCAAAAGTCTTTTCCTCCTTCCGGTTTGGGAATCTTGCATATGCAATTCCTATGCACCGCATGCAGCTTGGCATTATTCAGCTCTAAACGGGTTCTACATAATGACAACGCATTTTATACCAGCCATGTAGCGATTTGTTTTACCTTTACTGTTGCTCGCCTGCTTAGCTTTTTTGGGTGCAGAACGTCTCCATTGTCACCTATGTTGCCTTATGCAGCGCCTGCTAAAGTATGCCAAGGCTACTTCGCCTATGCGGATAAACTTGGCGTATGCATCACTAATGCAGCAGGCTTAGCATACTCCGCAAGCACATTATGGACATTAGGTATATTCAAGGTAGTATGACTATTTTCAGGGCAAAGTACAGGTAACAGTAAAGGTAAAACTCATCATTACATGGCTGCAATGCCATTGCAACCCGTTTTGGAGCTGAATAATGCCAAGCTGCATGCGGTGCATAGGCGTTGCATATGCAAGATTCCCAAACCGGAAGGAGGAAAAGACTTTTGGTGTGAGCCTCCGTACCTCCTAGTTACCCTGAGTTGCGGAATATGGGGTCTTGGCAGGTTTTCCGGAGCTACAGTATAGGCCTGTGTAGCGTCATCCGTCAAATCCTTGTAATCGCGTCACTCCCCAATTCTCTGGTCAACACTCTACAACTACGCCAAACCAATGGTATCCCCCTCCGTCTCCCCATCTCCCGCCCCTCACCCTCAATCCTCCCTCCATGCCCTCCGCTCCACCTGCCTCTCCCTCCTCCTCGCCCAACAATCCCACCCCATCGGCTTCCCCATCCTCACCTCCCAACCCAAGCCCCTCCTCTCCCCCTTCTGCGACCTTCAACCCTCCGAACACACCCTTCTCGCACTCTGGGATGAACTTCGAGATGTCATCTATGAACGGCTAAAAGCCGAAGCGAGAGCGGAATTACTTGCGCGGAGTTTAGTAGAGGAGAGTGAGGCTATGGATGAGGAGGAAGATGATGATGGGGTGCTAGAGGAGCGGATCCAGAAGCTCGAGCAGGAAGTCGCAAAGTTACAGGCCGAGCAGGGAGTTAAAGAGGAAATTGCTTTAGGCATAATTACTGGGAGGGAGGTACAGAACACGATATATGGGATGCGGGGGGATCGGGAAAATGGGGCGCCAGCGTCATCAATTGCAAAGACACGGTTTGTTTAGCCCAACGCCCGTTGGTTTACTCAATGCTAAGTTTATTCACCAACAGCGCCCTCCGCTCCCTCACTCACCTCCACTCAACCTACCTCTCGATCCTAACCCATCTCCACAACACCCTCACCACTTTACACACCCACCTCACCCACCTCACTACCCAGCGCCTCACCCAAACCAATACAAACCGACTACTCACCACCCACCTTCTCAAACTGACCTCCCAAATCGCTTCCAAGGCTCACAAGGACAACATTTTCGATGAGAACCTTCGGCGGAAAGTTGAAGAAATGGAATTACAGGTCAAGGATGTTAAGATGCGGTGGGAGGTAGCCAGAAATGTTTTTCAGGGGGTGGTGGCGGGGAGCGGGGTTGATTGGGTGAGGGTGGAGGATGGGAGGTTAAGGACGTTGATATTGGAGGCGGGAGAGGAGCTGGAATAGAGATAATTTGGTGAGGGGATTCACAGAAGGGAAGTAGGCTGCCCAAATTTGGAAGGTCTTATGTCTATATAATTTTGCATCATATATCTGAGTATTCGATACCTCAAAACGCGCAGTAATGAGTGATCCAGTGGTATGATGAATCGTTGCAATCGATTAGACCGGGGTTCGATTCCCCGCTGATGCAATATGTTTTTATTTTGCAATTGTGCAGGAATAAGCAAATGCCTAATAGGCAGAATTGCCCCCTCTTTCTAAAACCCCTCAGCTGTATATTAAATTGGCCCGATTGGATGAAGCTATCACATGGGCTAGAAAAATTTCACATGCGAATGGGATCATAATCGATATTTCTGGCCAATCGGTGAATGAGACCGTAGATTCTGTATTAGATCTTCCAAAGTAGATATAATCCTGTCCATTGAGTGTAACGGCGCAGGTCTATCACTAAGATGAGACACGTGAGGCACGTATTTATGTTGGGTTTCTATGTACGTCTTACCACATATTTGGGTTTGTTGGTGATGCCGTGATTCCCTACATTGATATCCCTATATTCATGTGAATAACTCTTAAGGCTTGGTGGGCCGTGACACGTAACCACCCAGAGTAAGAAGTATCGCTCATCCCATACCCATATGTACAGTCTGTCAATATAGAGAAACATCTAAAAATTCTAGCACTCTGATATCAACATCCTATTTAATGTACCCAATGATTAAATTCCTCCCATTATCTCATCAATATCTACCGATGTAATAAGAACTACACATAAATGTTATTGTGTGTAAATTGCCAAAAGATTTACTTTTGCCTCTTGTACTCCCTTCGAAAAATGTTACTATTGTTCACGATAGTAGGTTTCCTTAGTAATAGTGTTGGTCTCGCCAGGGGGTTGGAAGTTCTTCAAGTGAGCGTGCTCACGTAGCATGCACATCTGTGGGTTTAATTAGCGTCGTTCTATGGATGAGGGGTGGATTATATTTTAACTCACATCATTACAAACCTGTAGCTCAAATACCCTCCTGGCAGTCAAAAGAGAAGAAGGAAGAAGCAAGTCTTCTGGCTTGACATATGACAAATGAGAGCAAAGGTAGGTAACAGAGTACATGTTACAGCACATGGTAGGGTTTTGACTATCTGGCTTTATATGAAATTCAAATAGGGACTTTGAAAGGGTCATGAAGGCCTTTTCAATAATTTTGCCGGAGAGGGAAGTCTCAAACGGTATTTCCTTGATTTCAGCTGGAAATGGGGCGTAGCCCTCAGATTCTTGGTTCGTAAGGTAATCACTGTACATTATGCGAGCATACGACTTCTGCCCCAACTTGCAGGCGTGGAAAAGGACATAAACGAAGCAGTTAACGCTGACAGTTGAAGTAGCAGCAGCACCACTGGTGAGCTTAGCCTCACAGGCGTTATAAACTCCTATAACTGTTGTTGACGGCTTCAGTATAGCACACTTGATAGAAAAGTGACCATCGATATATGGGTATTCGTTGGTAAGGTCAGGCTTGTAGAAGTCGTAGGCGTGTGCCATGAAAAATAGGAGTGGAGACTGGATAAGTCTTATGGATCTAAGTATTCTTGGACTGCACTTTCGAACCTTAAGACTGAAGCCATAATCAGAACCTCCTAATCTTATAAGCCCTCCTATAAGGGCACTTTGTCCCATGGGCCCAACTATACTAGTAAAGTACGTGTATGCAAATGTACGTTTGCATGACACAAGGAAATATTGTATAATTCCATGTCGTAAGTCTTCGCACACACAACTTGGTTGAAATTTATAAAATGTAACTGTTTTCCTCAAACCACTGCAAAACTTCCTTTTCTGCTCGCCATAGTTAACTGTTAGTGGGCCTGCTTACCGATACTTAAACAGACCCATCTATATGCTATAATAATCAGCTTTAACACGCTTAAATGATCCACATCGTGCGCATATGCATGGAAGTCTAAAGAGATCTAGCTAGTCCTAGAGAAGGAGATATCCGTGGTCATTCGATACATATTGTGTGTGAGCTGCAGCGGCAGGTCTAACCTAATTATATTGATCTCTTGCGAGGCTGCTCCCCCACAAGTACCAACAAATCGGAGTTGGCCAGGCCAGCTCCCATACAATTTTACCAACGCACCAATGGAAAGAAAAAATCAAAAGAGGTTGAATTTACCCAATTTCAGCAGTGCCTGGATTCAAAACACCCAGCGTAATCAAAATCAAACATAATATTAAAGCTCCTTAATGGCTGATTCCTGTAAGAATGAGTTGGGGCATGAGACATCGTGATTGCCAGACAGCTCAAACAGCTGCTGAATAAAACGATGAACAGATGCCTATATCTCTCAAATGTACTTATTGTCATTCTGACTCACACTTAATGTTTTTTTTTCTTTTCAATACTAACGAGAATGATTCTTTCTTATGCCATACATATAAGCCTAATTCCAAATATCGTCTTATTGTATATGGCTCCATTTCTAGAATTCTGACTCCATCAGGTCAACCATAATAACAGTACCAACAGTTATCACTTCAAAAATACGGTACGATATATGCGAGAAGAATAGGTGCGTCGTAATGTGGAGCCTTGAACCCAATCATATAAAACTCGCGGCGGACATCTCAGACTCTACAGTGGGCTTTTGTTGGGTGTTTTGTGTTCTCGTGCCCAGGCGTTTTGTATTTCAATTGCATTGGCATGCAATATTGATGTTCTGATACCGAGGTAGCTTTCCAATTCCAATCCTCATCAAGTAATACCGCATTTGCCCACTACTTCCCACTCCATTCGAGATTACTCACACTGACATATATTCAACCCCCACGTGCACATCCATGAACCCAGCACACAATGATTGTACTGTTACTTAGAAACGCTCGTATGGTCACGTTGCAATTGTTCTGGTTCGGTTGTGTAACATCAATGTCTGGCCGGCATACGGCGCCCAGTACAGTTAACAATGAGAGCCATTTATAGAAATAGAAATTGGACCAAGTGACTCTGAAGTCATCCCAAACCATCAGCCAGGGCTAATGCCCGCAAGATTGCACAACCCAAATAGATGGTGCCTAGCTTATGTGCTTATGTTTCCCGTTTGTCTAGCCCTGCTTAGCTACTTAGCATATACCTGACACAACGTACCTCCAACATTATGCGTGGCATGTGCTCTGTTTATGCCTCTTCTAATCGATGCTTACTTAAATACTTAAGGCTCGACCTCCTCAAGAAAACCTCAGAGCCTCCTGACAACTTCATGATCACAATTATCTAGCCTCGTCTACACCAATCACCACTGGCCCCAGCTAAAAGTAAGTAAAATCGATAAAATCACCCTTCTATAAGCTCAGCCTTAACATTTACAATCAACATAGTAATAATTCTGATCAAGTGTTATGCTTATACATATACCTCAGCCTTGTTATATCGTGCAGCTGGTTTTCCACCCCGCAGAAGCAGACTTGCAGCCAGAAGTATTCCACCATGCAGTTCACTAGGCAGTCATGATCCCTTGGCGCCTCCAGGAATTCTGCTGTCACTCTGCTTGACATGCAGCCAATTACTGCTGTCACTGGCTTCCTACGTGTGATGGAGCGAACCGATGTATTCACTTGGATGACTGCATATATCTATATTGGCGAATTCTACTGGCAAAATACCCGCATCTCAAAGGCATCAGACTACCGATGTGGTTATAAGCAGCAGAAATTGGTCATTTCCACGAATCTATAAAATGGAGAGAAATGATATTCCTCTTAGCCGGGCCACACATATTTTGCGGAATTTAAAGCAATGTACTACAGGGACGTGGCATTATGAGGCATCTGGAGATCCTGCCTATGGCGAGCGCAGCCTTATACTCTACACCACTTTTCAACCAGCCTGAGAGTCTTATCTACCCATGCAGCTTATGGTACTGGACGCAACGAGGTCATTTCGATACAGACGACTCTCTTCCGATTTGCCTGTGGTGTACAGTATGTCATCGCACTGTTGCCGAGATTTACGATTTCACAAAGAACCATGTCAGCTGTTCTGCAAGGTTTTGCGAACATTTGACCGCAAAATGCAGTTTCATCCCAATCGTTCTTCTCCCGCTTGTTCCGTTACTGTATAACCTATTACACTCCGTAACCAGTTCTCTCAATTCAATCCCTGGCCTGCCTGCAATTCACCGGTCCTTGTTCGGATTCGCAGAAAAGAGGAGTAGGTCACGTTTTGATGGAGAGAGGTATACTTTCGCTTCCTGTACCAATGGGCGCTAATGCTGCACAGCAAAATAACTTAAACGAACACGTCAGAAACTCCGACGTTTGGGAGCCACCCTCTCTTGCCACAAGGGTAGCCTTATTTATCCCCGAAATTTGCCGCCTATGCCCTTTTCTATTTGAAAGTTAGTTGTCCCCGGAAGTTTTTCAGGTGATTAAGCCGTATGATGCCTTAATTCTTTCCCTGCTGAAATAATCTAGACGAGCATCGACCCCGCTGAATTGGCGTTCTATCTTCGCAACTCTTTTGCAACCATCAGATTCGGCGCTTCCGAAACTACTGATTACAACAGGTACAATGTCTAGCCAGTTTGCTAAGCTAGCTGTGGTGCACTGGGCACTGATAGCTGGGAACAACGCCTACACATTAAATCGGATGTATAATGAGCTTCACGATGCAGAAATTCACAATCTAGTTGGAGAGCTGCGGGAGATACAATCGCATCTTAACGATTTGGAACTCTGGTTTCATGATCCAAGAATTACGAGGTTACAGCCGAGGGAGGCAAACGATATGGAGACAGGAATTGCGGCTTGTACATTTACTCTGGGGAAACTGGATGAAATTGTGAAATCCGTGACGACATTGAAAAGAGGGGAACCGACAAGCCAAGTTTGGGGTGAAATTAAAGCAACGTTCAAACCTTTCGAAGGGCAAATATTCGACAGGTTGAATGCCCATCGAATATGGCTGACTCAACTGTTTCCGGTCCTGAAAATGCATTTGTAAGTGGTTTGATACTCCCGATACCAGCTGATCTTGGTGATGGCATTGGTGAAATGCTCTGTGTTGCCCATATTGAGAACGACATAGTCATCCCATTTTCTCTTGTCAATTTTCATCGATTTTAAAGCTACACCATATAGGATTGAAACCCCCTTATTTTGCTACTATGTCTGACGGGCTGACCCCAGCATCTTCAGCAAACCCCAAAGTCGGACGGAATTGGCGCGGGTACGCGATCAGATTCGGTACGTTAATGGGATAGACGATCAGGAGCTTCGCCAGCAGAGGGCAAAAGAATGGGAAGAATATTATCGGAGAGTAGCTGAATATGCTAGATATGCCCAACCACCATCCCCTCAATACAGTCCTACTGGATTTGTACCGATGTCACCATGGCCAGCGGCCCAAAGTCCACAATCAATGTACCCGCCCCAATTGTATCCACCTCCTCAGGCGGGGCCACTCCAGCATTATAACACTTCCCAGAATTATAGCACTCCTGGGACAGCACCTGGCGGTTACTTTGGCTACCCTTCTCCTCCAACATCCAATTCATCTACAAATTCGCCTTCTACTCAACGCCCTGGATTTACTCTACATTATGGCCCTCCAGCCAGGCCGGAGCAACCCTTACGTCCTACCACTCCAACGGACAGACGTGAGCAATCGGCACCACCGGAGGATGTTACTTACCGGCCTGTATCGAGAAATTCAAATAAATCATCTGATAGGAGGACACGGAGTAGAGATCGAGCAAGCCATGATTACGATGGAAGGCGTCGCAGACCAGGGAGCCAAGATGAGTTGTATGCAAATGCACAAATACCTGTGTATCTATGACTTGCGGTTGACGATTTATTAGGCTAAGACAGGAACAACCGAGGTCACAATGCTTTGGGAGACAGATTGACGCAGGCAACCTGTCGCTCACTACTAATGAACAAGAAGTAATGGCAGTGTAAGCTCGACCCTCGGTGTGCCGCTGGAAAACGGACAGCTAATGGTGCTACAGTGATTTCGACTCAGATATGATTGTTGCTCTGTATAGAAACAAGGAGACCGATGCAGCTAGAATTGTTTGTGCAGTTGACCATGTAGGGAGCTGGATATCGGATCAACGTGGTGGTGGTCCTTCGCAAGGTTCCATAAAGGTGATAGCGCTCACCATCAAGAGAGAGAGCAAGTATATCTTGAACTTAATGAGGAGCAAACACCTCTGGGCACGTTTAGTCTTCAGTGATTTTGAGAGTACGTCTGTAATACCCTTGCTAGAATGGCTAGATATGTTAATGTTCTATTCCAAGCAGATATGGTTCTATTCTTTAATACATTTTTGGCCTTAAGGTCACATAGTCCGTCTCAGGATGGACCGGTTACGATCTCCAGATCGGAAAAATTCCTTGGTGGAGAGGTCCTGAAATGGGATGCATGTGTCTATTATAATGACGATATCTACCGACTTCATCTCCTTCAAGATGATGAAACTCGGACAGTGCGCATCGCAGCAGTGATTGAAGTGGGAAAACAAGAATACGATAATATGACCATTTGGACAGCGTTCTGTGAGTATTTGGTATGCCTAATGATGACTTGTACTGACAATTACGAGTGCACGAGAAAATGGCAGAACGTCACGAATGGTTTAGACAGGAATCAGCCAAAGTTATACTGCAAAGGTTGCCGGTCTATCATTTTTCCACTATATTTCAACCACGAAATTATGGAGAATTCCCACTTCAATTCCTGAATTCTCACGGTCAGTACCTTCACGTAGTCTCAAGGTTGGCTATAACTCACATTACTCTTATCATATTTAGATGCTACTAGGTTCATCGAAGAGATAGACGATTTGAGCCGGAGTATTAAGCGATATATGCGTTAATAAAATTACGTGATCTATATACTATTGGACTATCGACTGCTTTTTTTTGCTCACCTAGCCTCTACGAGCGACCTGGCCTGGAACGAACAACCATACTTTGGTATATGTTATGATATTATGATCTTACAATAGGACGGTGTTGGGTTAGGACATTTTCTTTCTATGCTGCTTCTTTAACAATGGGGTTTCTTAGGATTTTTCTCAAAAGTTGTTTAGTCCAAAAAGGTCTTTACTCCAGGTACAAGATGCTGGAGGCCAGGATGTATGGATGTAATGGACTCTCCACATGCAGTTAGCTACTTTTGTGTAATTAGTTCGCTTGACCGGCTTTATTCATAATGACATCATGACATCAGCCTATGGACGGGCGGCCGTGTATCCCTTTGCGTTAACTTGTTACTTTTCACGTATAGGTACCTGTCCATGCACAACCTATTATATATACCAATTGATACTGTATGTTTTGTATACTGAACCAATTCATATGGTACAAAATATTCTAGTCATGTCAGCATCACAGTCCATTCGCGTCGCGCACCCCTTCCTGCGCATTTCTTCCTTAGTCGATTTCCGACGCAGTAGAACCTTACAACTTAACCACAAAGTAAGGCTGATGTCTACGGAAGGATATGGCGACCAGGCAGGTAATCCGATTTCCGAAACCCCACAAAATCAAGGCCCAAGGCCGCGAGTCGATACTGAACACCCAGGGCCTGAGCCAGTAGCTGAAGGAAGGGTAAAGAGTGGGGTTCAGGGTCGCCCAGTGCCGGAAGACACAAGGGGAACGGCAGGGGACCATGGAACAACGAATAAACAGGCGAGGTCAGGCGGAAGCCAAGGGGAAAGTACAGAAGGGAAGGGTGCAGCGCAGCCGAAGATTCATAGCGAACCACAGCCCCCGGGAAAGGGAAGCTTGGATGCAAAAGCACATAACGAGGGTATGAAACAGAGAGGGCAGAGCGAGGTGGCAGTGGAAGATGATGTCGTGGGGAAGGGATATTGGAAAAGTTAAGGGTATTGGAAGAGGTAGTTTGCTTCAAGTCCGCAACAGCTACTGTATAATATCACTGTCCGGCTGGCTAATTGGGTGATTTAGGAAGGAGAATACTTAGTTGGAGATTTTGGAAGCTTATTATCACTGGCAGGGCTGCTGATGTAGATAGTGAGGCGGGGCGTACTCAATTGACCATGTCTAGTCTTGTCCATGTTGCTTACTTCTTGAAGGTGAAGGAATAATATCTTTCGTTGATGGTTCCGTGTCTCCTCTCTGGTCTGTCTGGTTCACAACTCTAATCTGAACCAAAGTTTTGTGATTTCAAGTGATTTCGAAAGGCTTCCCCCGAAATCCTTAGATCTAACTAGTCTGGTTGTGCACCCCTCGCAAGATTCAACTTGGTTGGTTGCCTTGAAACATGTTTCGGGCGCCAACCGGGAAATCTTGGCCGTGGGAAAGCGTAAACTATACGTCATAACAACGTCCGCTGCCCCGTACACGCAGCCACGCACAACCAACACACAACCATACAGAGGCCTGCGCATTTTGCAAGGCGCATATCACTTCTGCCCAACACTTGATATGAGGCCTGTTCCATGGCAGCCAAACTAGGTCATGACTATGCCACTGGCGGCTCATAGCCTACTTTATTTGTTATCAACTTCCGAGTGACAGACTTGAGAACGCCACAGGCAAAGCCCAATACTTGTAACTACCTATAACCGGTACTTCGGTCATGACGGATCACCGTACTGGTTGCAAGTGCTGGAAGCGGAAGCCAAACCCAGTTATGTCATTTCTCCGCTGCTAAACTACCAAGATCGGGATCCCCATGATATATATGACGGATTACGCCCAATTGCCCCAGTGATACTCCCCACATAACCTGTAGTCCCCCCCATACGTAAACGAACTTCACACAACGAACGTTTCCTATTAACGAACGAGCGAAGGGAGTGGAGAAACAGCATTACACGACTTCCACACAGTTATAGAAAATAAATACATAAGCAAATATGAAGATCACACCTGGATTCTTGGTGCTTGCATTATATGCCTCGTCCTCTGCTGCCATCTTGGGATTTGGAAAGAGTGGTAAGCCAATGTTCCTTCAGTATCACCTGGTACCTCCGGAAAGTTTGATAATAATATCCTCTCCCTCAGTATACAATAAGTGGCACGAGACCGAGCTAGAGCGTTGGCTTTCTGACCACGATATTCCCTACCCTACTCACGCTGACCGCAAAGAGCTTGAAAACATTGTCAAGGAGCACTGGGATAGCAAAGTGAGCTCTCCATACAACGATTGGGATACTGCAAGGCTACAGGCGTACCTACATCAGAAGGGCGTACAAGTTACAGATCAGAGCAAGGAGAACAAGAATTGGTTGATTGAGGCAGTGAAGAAAAACTGGTATGAAGCAGAGAATGTGGCGGAGGATGCGTATGATAATGTGAAGAATTGGATCTTTGATACGTATGTTCCTCTTGATACCATAGATATATCGTGTTGGCGAGGTGCTGACAGGAAGACGGAGTTATAGATGGACGGATAGCCAGTTAAAGGCTTTCTTAGACCGTCATGGAATCCCGAATCCGACCCCGAGGAAGAGGGATGCGATGCTCCAGGCGGCGAGGGAGAATTACCAAATTATTGCAGATAAGGTGGGAGAGACAGCTGCATATCCAGGGAACTGGCTCTATGAGGCTTGGAGTGAGAGTGAGTTGAAGTATGTGCTTGCACTTCCACGCCCAGTTGGGCAGTATCGTACTAACCGAATATAACAGGAAATGGCTTGATGAACGTGGCATTCCAGTTCCTCAACCTACGACCCGTGACAAGCTCATTGCCCAAGTTCGCCGTAATTCTCGCACCGCAGCCCTGAAACTTCAGGAAGCTCAAGCCTCTGCATCAAAGTCTGCCGAAGCAGTGAAAGAATCTATTACTGATACGATCTTTGATACGTGGTCCGATTCCAAGCTCAAGGAATGGTGTGATAACAACAATATCAAGGTTCCTCAAGGATCTACCCGTAACGAACTTATTGCTCTTGCTCGCCGCAACAAGGCTTACTTGAGTGATGATACTATCAGCGCTTCTATGAGTGCTTACTACAATTCTGCTACGAACACTGCGGCATCAGCATACTCGAAGGCTACGGATACTTTTTCCGACATCACACAGGATGCCTTTGACAAGGCCATAGAGGTATGGCCGAATACTCGCCTTAAGGCATACCTTGACTCCCGTGGTGTTCCTGTCCCGCAAACTGGAAAGCGAGATGAGCTCCTTGCCAGGGTCCGCTTGCACCGTCACAAGATTGCCAACGGATATGGTACTTGGACTTTCGATACCTGGACATACGAGAACCTTAAGAAGTACGTTGATGATCAAGCTAGCAAGGGCGCAAAGGCGGCTTCATCTGCTGCCGTTACAACCCGTGAGGAACTCCTCAAGCAAGCCCAAAAGGCTTACGATGAAGCCAAATCATCTGGAGGATCTACTTACGCATCAGTCACCTCCGCTATGGCCAAGGCTACTGATTCCGCCAAGCAAAACACCTTTGAGACATGGTCTGATTCTGATCTGAAAAACTATCTGGACTCATATGGAATTAAGACGTATCAAGGAACTACTCGAAATGAATTGCTTGCGAAAGCTAGGCGCGCACAGCATTTGTTTTGGTACGGAACTGCTACGCCTACAGAGACAATGTATGAGAAGGTGAAGAATGGTGCTGGATGGTTGTATAACCAGGTTGCGATGAGGTTGGGTCTTGCTGGGAGACAGGCAGAGAAGGCGGCAGATTCGGTGAGGGAGGGAACCCAGTATGTGTATGACAGGAGCGCAGAAGGGGGGCAAGAGGCAAAACGAAGGGCGGAGGAGAAGGGGAAGTATACGTACGATAGGGCGTATGAGGAGGGCCAGAAGGCGTATCATAAAGTGAAGGAGGAGCTGTAAATGGGCAGGTGAGGAAATGAAGGTGAAAATGGTAACGGGTAAGAGGTGAAGGGAAAATATTCTTTATGTTGGATGGGGTTTTCTTTGTGGATTTGTTACATTAATTACTAGTATGAAAATGCTCTCTGAACAATCATTTTATATTTTTTTCTTCATGGGTTCGTTGCTGTAGTATGCGATATTTGTTCTTAATTTACTGGAGGGAAATATTGGACTGCCTATTTGGGATAAACGATTTGGACTACCGTATTCGGAAGTGATGGCCCCATACATGCTCACGCACGTGTTTGCGACACTGGAAGGTAATGTTGAGGTTGAAGTGTACGGGGCCGTTCTAGGTGCTTGCAGAGATTGTTTACCTTACCTATACAACCGTTCCATAAGCTTGCTTTGGTGCCAGCCCGGTCTGCATAATCTCAGCCGTAACACATAATATGTCTCAATTAGGATATTTCCTCTGCTATTATGTACCCCAGTTAGATAGTCTGACATGTGCTTGCTTCTCTCATATTTTCAGTTATACTGATAACTCGATATGTCGTTCAAGATTCTCTATAAAAGAGATCGGATTTCGCTCTCTGAATTGCCTTCTCTCTTTACATAACAACTCATTCACTCTCTTGTATCTGAAACATGCAATATACTTAAGCATAGTTCAGACTTTCTCATCTCCCATATCCTATCTTGAACACCCTGATCTTACATACTCGACCATCACACGTATAAGCCCCCTTATGCATATGTCAGAATTTCCTCTATTGTCTATTACCTGTGCCGCAGGTGATACCTGACACCCATTTCTTAACATATAGGCTCATGCTAAGCCTTTAGTCATTTACTTTTAAGTTTGCTACGCTGTATATGGGAGGAACATCTATTAGTATTATATAATATTAAGCACTCCGTTCAGATTACATAATTGAATAAAGGGAACAAGTACAGATACAATTGTAGCTATTGCTCAATATCTGTTCTCATCTAGTTCAGATGACAATATAAACCTTAGGTCCATTGCCTCTTGTAGTCTAGGTATATTCTCATGTCCTATGCTAGTGAACAACCTAGTCGGCCAAGGGACGCTAGCGACTGCATATAAAAAGAAGAATCTTTCGTTCTTTTCCTCCATCTCTTTTACAGGACGATTTCCACACACAACGCGACAGAACGGAAATCTATCAACATCGCATTTACTACCACGAAGTCAGCAAACATGCCGTGGCCCGAAGTCGTTGTTGAAGTATTCGATCTAGCCCTTCCAAAGGGGGAGTTCGACGAGTCTGAGTATTATGGGCCTTATAATGCGCTACTTGGTTATCTATTTCCAGTTGACGAAAGGTATATCGTGGTACCACAATACAAACGTCTTAAAAAATCGGTCGACTTCACTACTGTTTTTGTTGTTAGACACAAGAGGAAACCGGTCTTCTTTATTGAAGTCAAGCCATTGGGATACCTGGAGCATGCTTCTACACGTTCAGCAGCGGATGAACAAATGCGAGCACTGTATAACACACTGTTTGACGATGTGGAAATCAACGTTTTATATGGCGTCAGCGCAATAGGGACGAGGCTATGTTTCTACAAATGGACCAAGGAAACCCGCGAAATCGTGCCAAAGGCTATTCCGAGCAGCCCGGATTTCACAATTGATACAGCTCCAGCGGAGCGATGGGGTCTGGATATTTTGACTGCAGAAGGAGAGGAACGACTACGCCGAGTGATTGATGATGTGAAAACAATGTGCAAGGAGCTGGAAAGGAAATGAAGGTTAGTTTAACTTGAGGTTGTATATACAGATGTGAAAAAGTGATATGGGTTGTGTGAAATGGGAAAAGTAAAGGAAGCGACAAAGGCAAAAGACAGGAGAATGTGTGATTTACGGAAGGCTAAGAAGATATCGCGCGGTATATTGAATGTAGGCGAAAGCGAAACACGAAATACGAAACAAGGGAGTTAGCAATATTCCGGAAAGGTGTGTCGGGAGAAAAGTAGTTGTTTGGCGTTTACGGTTTCCGGGTTATTGTTTATTTTTGTGGGAGGAGTTTGATAAGAGTTTATTATTTGTTTCGCGGGTACGGAGTTTAATTAATTGTTTTTTTTGTTGTGGAGGAAAGTATACGAGAAAGAGTTGAGGTTTATAACAAATAAAATAAACTCCATTGTAGAACAGGCTATGCCCCCTCCGGCGGGGCTAAATAAATAATAAGAACACAACGCAACAAAAAGAAACCATAAAACAAAATAAAAACTTATCTGACAACCACATCCTTCTTCACAATTCCTCCATTACTCAATGCTATCCACCAACACAGCGCCCTCCTTCATCCACCTCTCTTTTTCTTCATCCATTGAATCAAATAACACGACAATGCTATTTGTCTTCCAAAACACTTTGCCATCGTATTCGAGCATTTGCCAGATCTCCCCCGTCGTAACAAAGCCATAAACCTTGCCTTCACCATTGCCATCTCTCATATCTTTCATCGCCAGCGTGCACTGCCTAACCGCCTTTCCAAGAGATCTGCTCTTTGCTTCTACAACGAAAACATACTTTTCTTCTTCCACTGATATCAAATCCATTACGACAAATTCCTCCTCACCTCCTGTCTCCCCATCTTTAGAGAGAATCTCTTTCTCGCTTCGTAAGCGTAGGCTTTTGCGTCCGGTCTTACGTATAAAGTCGTCGATTATTGGACATATCGTTGCAAAAACCAGATGGGTGATGCCGGATTCTTTAAATGTCCGCTATGCTTCCGTAGTTAGGGCACCCTTCGACTCGAATATATCGCGTGATCTCCCTATATACCTCTTCCTTGGTGTCATCGGCCTTCAAGATCGCCTCTGCTTCAATGCTATTCTCTGCATTCTCCAACATTCTTTCAACTGGTATGCCTTTTAGTAATTGAAACCTAATCTTGACTCTGGTTGGGCAAGCGTCATATTGGTCCTCGGGTTCGACGTCGACTTTCGTTTCTTATTTGCGTTATCTTCTAGCAGTTTTCGATTTGCTAAAAAGCCGACCGATCAGTAAGTACTTAGCTTGCACCAGGTAATCAAGATAACTTGCCGTTAAACGTGAATAATGTTCTTCTACCTTCCGTGCGAATGCAGCTATGCGAAACACGGTTAATATCACGGTACAGATAAGGTCAGGTGTTGTGAGGACTAAGGCGATGGGAACAATGTGTCACGCACCATGGTGTTTATTTGTTTGTAAGTTTGTGATGTCGAGACGCTCTATAGCACTTACCGTACATCTTTGCCCATGTGATCCTTATCATACATGTGTCTTTACTTGTGATAACATGTGAGCACAGCTTTTTGCTTTATGGGATGAATGGCTTATCAGGTGTCTGATACAGAATCTTATTTGGATGATCCGCCCCGATGTGATGGTGAAGATAGATGACCTCCATGTTCTCTCCGCCCTTGTAATAAAATAAACCCTTGGAGCCAAGTCCCGGTGAGTCTCATATTACAAGATATTCTTATTTTCCCATACAAAATTGGCTGAGCGGAGCTTAAAAATGGTTGTTTATATTGATGCTTCACTGCGGAGATCTGGTCTCTGGCCTGAGACTACAAATTGCCGGCTTTTCTCGTATTTTGCAGTTGTAGTTTTCCCTTTTCTTAAAGTACATAGCTCTCAACCGCAGCCAAGATGGCACAATATCCTAATAGAGAAGATGTCGAATTAGGAAATCAGCTACCAACACCAACACCATACCCTGCCCATACCCTACCACTTTTTTCTCCTCCTTCGTCTTATCCTCCTTCTTCTCCTCAAACTTCTCCTCAAACTTCCTCCTGTCCATTAGCTTCTCACTCTTGTGTGATACTACTATCTATCTTAGGACTCTTTTCTATTGGGCTTATTGCTACTATAATCTACGTCACAAAAATGTGAGCATTCTTGCTACCCCATTGACCCCAGATATTCAAAACTCATTTTGAAGCTTAATTGCCCCAATCATCTGTTCAAGCTGGTAGTGAGATTAGCTAACAGCTACGAAATAGGGATGTACAATACATTTGGATTGTATTGTTATCAATACTGATTGTCCTCGTCCTGATCCTACTGGTCAGTTGGTGCGTCAACAACTGCACCTTGAACTTCGGCCTGCCCTTAAAGAGGAGGGCCGTACTTCTTCCAAACCCACCAAATCCATAAGGGGTTTGGTGGGGTGGGGGGAGGGTTGGGGGACGGTAACCAGGGGGAGGTTGAGAGAAGGGGGGGAGGGTAGCAGTGGGGGGGGGCGTTAAACTCCAAAACTATCAAGGTACGCCATAATTGATTTTGAATTGCTTTTGCTATGTCGAGGCTAGCACCTTTAATCTCCAAATTGCTATTCAAGAGGTAGATCGGTTGGTGAATGAGGTAGCGAAAGACTGTAATCTGCCATTGGAGAAGGAAAAACATGAGAGTATTGTCTTACGGGAAAAGAGAAGGAAGAATAGCCAAGTGAAATGCGTTAAGTGGTTTTAGGTGAAAAGTGCTTAGTTTGGTGGCGGGGCTCAAGAGTATTCCGGTATATCAATTCGCTGATCCGATGTCCTCCTAACATGGTATTGGGGTTGCCGGCTTCCGTCGGTATACCTTTGCTAAGCGTGCTGCAGGAATAGATATTGCTAAATTATTTTCAGACATGTATACCAAGTTCTGTGATAGAACATCCTCCTCCGCCTCTGTCAACTTTTGCTTCTGTAACGAAGCCTGGTCTTTGTTGCATGAGAATCAGCGTACTCGATCTCCCAAGGTTGATTGTGATACACTATGTGCTGCCGCAGCCTTTCGATCTCTGGTAAGCAGCCCTCACCTTTCAAACAAAAGCAAGCAAAGATCAAATTCTCTCGACACACTGAACAAAAGATTGGAATAACTTCGCTTCCATTTCAGGCCAGGAGAAGCGCCATATAATATAGCATCCTCCTCTTATGTATCTCCTATACCTCCTCTTGGTTGCAATACCAGACCGAGATTGTAATCTGGAGGACCTTACAGTAACTAGCTGACTCAATTTGAATTTGAGGCTGGTATTCTTTAGTGATATTACATATGATCCGATGGTGGATCATAAACATCAACACTTCAATTTTTTTTTAGCCTTGCTATAGCTCCTCTTGACTCGCTTTATTGGACCCGAGACGGTTGTGGAATACTTTCTGAGCTAATGGCTTTGGTTTAGGCCCATATCGAGTTGTACTTTTTGGACCGGTGGGAGGAAGTCTGCCTCCAGAACCTGTCTGAATTTTTGCAGCTATATTCACTGACAGCGCTTGTAGAGGCTTTCTTGATGGCATGATGGATAATCGCTTGTAGAGGTGTCCTACGACGTTCACACAATGAGCACGGGCATTCCTCGTGAGTTCCTGAATTCCGCATATGTCGTTCACATCGCATTTGTATGTGATATGTAGCACTACTGCATAACTCGTGTTATCCGCAAAGGACACCATCTAGAAGTCAGAAGGACATCTATATCATCCCGATGTTACAGTAGAGTTCAATCCGACAGCATACAATAATGAGAGTCAATTTCTTTAATCAATTCAGGAAGAAATTATACCAGCTCTTGATTGTGGTCTCCTTCACTTGATGCTGCAGCATTTCATACTATTCCCGATATCCTACACAGCCTCCAGTCAGCAAATATTACACCTTCTCTTTAATTCCTCGCCACTTGACACTTGCAATCAAACAAGCCAGAAACCTATATTGACAACAAGGAGCGTGAGAAATCCAGGTCTTGTTTGGTCAGTTGGAGATCGGGCGTTGTCATGACAACTCAACAATTGGTCGGACTCAATTTTTTGCAGAGATAAAGAGAGCTATGATTCAGAAGGCATTCCGGGACGGTGGGGTTACTCTTCCAGAAAGATGGCAAGTAGAGATCAATTTAAAGGCTTTTGCAGCAAAGTATCTCAAAACCGGAACGAGTACTCATAGCGATATTGATGACTTCTCATGCGTTACCTGAGGAGCCAGCATGAAGACCCGGATTGCATTGTTTTTACTCTTCATGTTGAACTTTAGTTGTGCTCAAATTTATATGTTTCACGTCAGCCGTGGCTTTACCGTGTCACATTGCATATGTGATAGCGCTACTGTATAACTACGGAAGGTCTTATCGATAACTTTAATAGAGATTAAGACGACATTGGACAACAGAACAGAGATATATTCAACTCCTTTATTGATATGGACGTAGAGTACATGCATAATTGCGCAGCAAAATCAAACAGCACAGCACGCTTCCGAAGCAAAGTTTGCCAGCTATCTATCGCCGCCCCCAAATACTTAACTCAGTCCCCAAGTCTATATATCAGACTACAAAATCAGCTCAGTGTTAGCAACTTCAATAACCTCTATCCCTCAATTGCTGTTCTGTATATTCCCATAACTTATCGGCCAATGTATCATCTTGGCCATATGCCGATGGTGAACTCTTCTTCAACACAGGGATATAGTATGATCCTCCGTCCTCCGTTGTCACTTGGGGTGACGTACACAGCGCAATCTGGTTGTAGCTCCCCACCTTAGGAGAAGCCGTGAACCACTTCAATGGCCATGAGATAGCGGAGCCCAGAAAGCCCAAGGAAGATGTAAAAGGGACATATAGGTCCGTGAAAACAACACCCGGGTGACAGGAAACCGCAGTAATACCATGCTCACTGTATCGCTTTGCTAGGGCTTTGGCGTGCAGAAGGTTCGCTAGTTTGGAATGTGCATAACGGCTCAATTTGCTTGAAGTGGCAAGCGCAGTATCTGCAAAATTGATTCCTAATCTCGATCCCCTATGGGCTTCTGAAGTGACATTGACGACCCGTACACTATTTTTGGGCGAGTTTTGTGCCGTCTTGATCAGTGTCGGAAGAAGCAACTTGGTAAGGAGGGCGTGGCCAATGTAATTGGTTCCCCATTGAATGTCGAAGCCATTTTTGGTGAGCTCGGAAGCCATAGCCATGACACCTGCGTTGTTGAGCAGGATATGGAGCTGGGATTCTTTCGAGATAAATTCGTCTGCAGCTTGGTTGATGCTTTCCAATGAGGTAAGGTCAAGGTGAAGGTACTCAATTTGAGCATTGGGCACTTGGGCTATAACCTCCTCGATTGCTTGACGCTGATGGCATAACAATTAGCTTGCACCACAGGCTATGTCCTGTATTGATAGATATAACATACAGCCCTCGACTCAGTCCTAGAAGCCATATACACCTTTGCGCCATGGCGTGCAAACTCAAGAACGGAGTTCTTTCCCAGGCCCGCATTCCCTGTTTCCGGTCATCAGACTGAAGATTCTAAGCTGAGAATGTAAGATAACAGGCGAAGGGGAGCAAACCCCCAGTTACAATAGCGACCTTCCCAGTCAAATCCGGAACACCAGTCTCTGGATTATAGATATTCTTCGCGCCAAACATGTTTGATACGTTTGTTGGTAAATTATTCGAGATGTTTCCGAGGACCTCTTTGAATAAAGGCCAGTGGAGGCAAACTCTATATACTAGTGCTGCATAATCTTGGATAAGGGTGGTGGTGGCCCCCCATGGTACAGGCCAAGTCGAAGGGGTATTGGGTTCAGGACCGGCGGCCACCACGGTCTGGAGCCGGCGTCGTGCGTCCATAGAAGGCTTCAGGTCGTTTGAACGTTGAGCCTTAATTAAATCCTGCGGGGGCCCACTTTGATATTTAATATAAATATAGTTGCAGGCTTTGTCCTATTTTGAGAGTTACAAGTCTGGTTCAGAAATCGTCCGGGACGCATAAAACGAGACTTGGCTGCATGCATGCCAGGCGCCGCAATTGTGCATACAAGTATAGGCTGGCAGGACGGGGGCCAAGCCCTTGTCTGGTTGGCCAGGTCCACCGTCCATATGCAGAATTACCGTGTCCAGCCTGCATGCAGCCCACCTTGGTTTTATGCGTCCCGGACACTTTCTGAACTAGACTGTAAGTACATATATACTAAAGAGGAAGCAACCACGACAACCGCGACAACCGCCAAAAAAAATAGAATAAAAGATAGCAAAATATTTAGGAAGCAACTGCGACAACTGCGAAAATAGAATAGAAAATAGAAATAGAAATAGAAATGAAAATCGAACGTACCAATCCATACCTAAATGGCCCTCATCTTGAACGGCAAAAACCGATTCTCTTGAGTGCAGCTTTTGAAGCCAAAATTTGGTGTAGAGGACTCCCTTTTTATATTAGTTTTTTAGGTGCAATATAGATAAAAATCATAATTTCCTTTCCACAAGAGTTTTGGGTTATTCTCAATAATAGTTACTTTTGTTAAGTTGATAGCTCGTCGGCTGAATCGTTATAGTGTCATTCCCATTGTTACGAGTTCTCACATAGGGATGGTAGGCGTCAACCGAAGCCAATAGTAAGACTTGGATTGATTACCTTATAAGAAAGAATTGCATGTTACGGCTGCTGGGATACTTACGCAGAAGCTAACGCAGAAGGTGATGGATAATAGATTGATATACATAGCCGTTATTGGCTGAACCCAATGGTATGGGTCAAAGACACGTTTGCACGGCCTTGGCGTATCCGGTATATTAATGTAACACTGGGGATTGGAACCCTTTGTATCTAGATTGAGAGGTTAGGACCTACATAAGTACTTGTCTTGTTCTACTCGTTGAGTCTATAAACCTCTTGTTCCGCTCTCTATTCGAGAAGACCCCTGATCTATACCTACGTTCGAACTCGTAACATATGACTACTTATGTAGTGTGTCGTCCGGTCGCATACCCTGCATCTGCAACTATTGCATTGGCGACCTAGCAATCCGGCCTCACTGCTTTCTATGCTTATTTGCACTATGATATGGAGGTTATTTGAACGGTGTATTCTAGGCTTATGTGTATGCGAATATCTGGACTAATTTGGACGGTGACTTCTAGGCTTGTTTGGACGCAGGTGAGGCTGATTTGCATGGTAATACTGGGCTAATTTGCTCGGTTGATTTGTTTGGGTTTCTATCATAGCTTGAAGAATTTGATTCACGGCGCCAATTCCTATTGTCTGGTGCCAAGATTTCAGAGGTCCCTCAAAAATCCACAAATCCCCGCTAGTAAAATAGTTCTGAGTTTAAGACTGCCCTTTTGCAAAGTATCATTAACGACGCCTATCTTCGACATCAGTGCTTAATCTCTTTTATCATGCCTGCGCCCACAGCTTTAATACGACCCAACAACGAGCTTGTTGAAGCCGTACCTTCACCAGTTGCCAATGGTTGCCATCTTCCCTCGAATCCAGCTGTCACTCACCTGCTAACCATATATTGTAGATGACGATGTTCTAGTTGACGCCTCCACTGTTGAAGCCTCCCTTGATACCCCTACTCAAGCTCCCGATGATACTGAGATGCATATTGATGAAGAGGGAATACCTCGTTTCGCTCCGGACAAAACGTTGGTAATACTCACTTGCTTTTCACTATCGTGGATAGATTTCTCTGACAGGCAATACAGGCCCCCTGCAAGAAGTCCGAGTCTAGAAAAGTTCCCATCCCACCTCACCGCATGACCCCCCTCAAGGGTTCCTGGGCGAAAATCTATCCCCCGCTAGTTGAGCATCTGAAATTACAAGTTCGAATGAACCTCAAGGACCGTGCCGTTGAACTTCGATCATCAAGGCACACAGTCGATGTATCTGCGCTACAGAAGGGTGCCGACTTCATCCGGGCATTTTCCCTTGGTTTCGACGTAGACGATGCCATTGCCTTGCTTCGTCTTGACGACTTGTACATTGAGACTTTTGAGGTGAAGGACGTCAAGACTCTGAACGGGGACCACCTGAGCCGTGCAATCGGGCGTATTGCAGGGAAAGATGGAAAAACGAAATTTGCCATTGAAAACACAACAAGGACTAGGGTGGTTTTGGCCGATAGCAAAATTCATATACTAGGCGGTTTCCAGAACATACGAATTGCACGAGAAGCAGTAGTAAGCTTGATTCTGGGTGCTCCACCAGTACGTCTGCTCTTTGACTTCACCGAACTCGAATTCGACATTGCTAACTTCTATGGCGTATAGGGTAAAGTATACGGAAACTTGCGAACGATTGCGGCAAGGCAAAAGGAACGATTTTAAGTCTACTGGGGTCATTTTTTCATGTCCTATGGGTTGGTTTGCGTGTCAAGAGTTTCGGTACTTAGTATATTCGTGAGCTAGGTTCGGAAAGGTACAGAATTGGGCTATCGGAAAGTGAACTGTTTGTACGGCGCCTGGTTTTCTCCTTTTGTGTCTTTCTTGTGTTGTCGGTTTTTTCATCTTGATTTCCTTTTTCGTTAGCACTCTATGTTCACATTTAGCCACAGAAGTGAATTTCTTATTTTGATCAATCATGACTACAATCCATTCAACAATATCAACACAATTTATCTGGTTACACATAACCCATGCAATTTACCTGAAAAATCACTATTTTCAAATGCATTCAAGCGCAAATACTTTGAAGTATCTCACATAAACCAAAACGAACCACTGCGTTAAAGAAACATGCCTTGCGTTACCTACGTGAGCTGAACCCAACCATACCACCTCCTCTTCGCCCGAATCTTACTTGCCGTGGGACCAATTTCACTGTTGCCATCATATCTGTGACGTCTTGCATATCCTTATCTGTGTCTATTAATTTCACCTCTTTCCCCCCTTCCCTCGCTAGCCTATCGTTTCCAGATACTCTGGGTATCTTCTTAAATGGAAAGCTATCACTTTTCTCCACCCGTTGGGATTTCTCGGGATCTGTGATCCCTACTTCTTTGCCCTCGACTAATCCCCCTGTTCGGCTGGGGTTTTCATTCCTGCGTTCTATTCTTAAGCTTTCTGGTGATGAAGGCATCGATGTATTGGATGGTATTCCATTCTGTCCCTGTGTACTCTTCGAATTTCGCCGCGGAGTGCGTAGTAATGAGTTGCAATTATCAATTCCCTGGTCCACTATCCTGAAGTAGAAATCCTGTACATAACCGCAATCATTAGTATTCAACCAACCAACGGAAAGCGCACCATAACAAAGCCCCAATAGCTCCGATAACATACCTTCGGAAAACCATGCTTATCAATAACGTGTAACCTTCTTTTCTGGGGAGTCGAGCATAACCTATCACACCCCTCCACAAAACACTGAAATGTTTTCTCCCCCTTCTCTTTTTTCAATTCATTGAACACATCATGGTTCTCAGCAATATGTATCGTCAGATACCTCTCAGATGGAAAATTCCGGTGGCATTCATGACACCGATTACTGTGCTGCTGGTGGT
This sequence comes from Terfezia boudieri ATCC MYA-4762, assembly GCA_003788615.2. Classification (NCBI taxonomy): domain Eukaryota; kingdom Fungi; phylum Ascomycota; class Pezizomycetes; order Pezizales; family Pezizaceae; genus Terfezia; species Terfezia boudieri. The sequence goes on along the minus strand of ML121529.1, from coordinate 1,914,001 downwards.
AATGGGATTCGAATTCTGCATAGCTGGAGAAGGGGCGTTGGTTGCAATGGGGGAGGAAGTTGCAAGAGATCACCGGGGGGTTGGTGAGACGATTAGCGGAGAGTTTGGGGTCCAGTCTATTGTACTTTCTAGATGCTGTGGTACTAGAGGCAGCAGAGTCGCAGTCGGAGTCTCT
>ML121529.1:1811293-1906754 GCA_003788615.2 Terfezia boudieri ATCC MYA-4762 | reverse complement strand
CCGCAACGGGGCTGGAGGCTCTGGTCCTGGATGGCGCATCTGTTCATAGCTGTATTTGTAGGGCGTATCTTTATATCTGGCATTAAATGGATGGCTCCTGGGAGTGCCCCATGACCGGGCGCCTGCTGTTGCATGCAGAGCCTGGAGCTGAGCCGATTGCAATTTGCGCATCACCAAATCCAATAGGTGCCAATGTTTTCAGGGTAAGAGAGCTTCTGATGATACTCCCAATGTTAAATGTGTCGCAGCCTGGGCTCGAGACGCTGCTAATAGGTAAGTCGGGATACCTGTAATTGATCTTTTATATACCGTATCTCAACTATTCTTGGAGAGCAGTGCAGAACCTCTTGCCACTTGCAAGGTGCAAGTATGTTCGGCTTCATAATGGATCTCTCGTCCGCATCGATATATCTGAACAACTTACTGGCAAAGGCTGGGCTGCTGAAAGGCGTTCAGCCGCAGGGATAACCAATTACATTTTCCATAGTTGAAGCCGAAGCGATACATCTGTCTCCATTGTATGTCTTAGTCTTGCCGAGAATCGTTAGCTGCAGCAAAGTCTTAAAGGTTTGACTACCCAATTGGGTAGTTGTACTCCAACAACTCCGTGTTAGTTTGGTTGGCACAAACTAACTCAGTGTCAACATGTTAATTGAAGTAAATTCGAGGTATCTCACCATTATATTTCGTTCAACCAGAGGACGATGCATATTTAATAAAAGCGCATATAAGGGGACCCTGTGTATCAAATAGAATGCTGTGCATGCGTTTGCCCAGTTGGATGTCTCCAGGAGGCCTCATCAAATTTTGAATCTCGTAAAAAAAATATAGATAAAATAAACATACGTAACTTCCACCTCCAGTAAGATAACTTGTAATTTGCACCTGAGGTAGCTATCTTTCCAAGGTGCATGCTCTATGCAAGAAGTATAATGTCCTCTTAATCTGCGACGAGGTCCAAACTTCTCTGTTGTGAGCATTCTGGTGTCGTGCTTCTTGGAAAGGCTATCTCTGGAGGTGTATTCCCAGTCTCTGTTGTTCTTGCGGATAAGGACACCATGTTCTGCATTGAGCCAGGCACGCACGGATCTATGTATGGTGGAAACCCTGTTGGATGTGCTGTAGCCATTGCCGCGTTGGAGGTTGTCAGGAATGAGAATCTGACTGAGAGAGCAGAAAGTCTCGGACGAGAGGTTCAGAGCCAGTCTCAACTCTATCAAGAACCCTGTTATCAAGCTGGGCAGAGGCAAGGTGCCGTAGTTGTCGATGAATCAAAGCTCAATGGGCACACCGCCTGGGAGCTATGCTTATTGTTGAAGAAGAAGGGTCTTTTGGCTAAGCCAATCCACCAGAACATCATTCACCTGGCAGCCCCACTCGTCATCTCTGAGGCTCAGATTGATCGTGCGACCGAAATTTCTAAAGAAGCCGTGAAGGAGCTTCCACCTATGAAGGCGGCGGAATTCTGTGCTCAAGGCCACCATGAGCAAGGCGTCAACATCGACAGCTGATTTCCCTAACCTTGTCGGTACGTACCTTTTTCGGGGGCGGTTTTCGTCGCGCATTGTTGGGCATTCTTTCTACTTTGCTTGCATTCGGGGTTTAAGGGGGATGCGAAGGGTTGTTTTATTGGGTTATGATATCCCATTTTACCCTAAAAAATCTCAGCTTTTTTGGTCTGCATTAATCATGGTGTTACTATACTCTTCTTTTCTCTAGATTCGACTTGGGCGGATGCGAAGGGTGGTTCTATTGGGGTTGAATGGATGCTCTGAATTGGCTTTTATTCAACTTCCTTATGCTATTTAAGTTTTAAAATGACTAAATTGACTGAATGTGAATGAAGTAGCTCTCGGCCTTTTTTGGTTCGCCGGTATCAATTGGAAGACCTCAGAGCCGCAAGTCACCCTGAAATCGAGTAGTCTGGTTGCACAACCCCTCCGACTAGAAATCGAGCTTTGGCTTCATTCCCCCATCAACACTAGCTCCTACATATGTCACCATATACCTTAACAAGTATCTCACATATTCACATCCTTCATCTTCACGCAATCACGAAACTTGGATACGACCCTAGCACTCAAGAAGATGGAATTATGTAAAAAAGTCCTATATCAATATCGATATCCGATGCGGACCTATGAATGTAAGCGTATGCATACGTACCCGAATGAACACTATAGAAAAACATCGGGATTTTGGTTCATACCAGGCATACAGTCTCCGCTAGGCTCGCCCTGCCAGATTCTCAGTATAGTAATCATTAATAGTGGAACAGACTGTGGAAAGGACCAGTTGCAATGATGCTTCCCAGGAGAGAAAGACTTAATATACATACAATATAGTAGGTGTGATTCTCTCTATAGCAAACAGAAGATATAACAGCAAAGAGGGGATTGCCAGAAATCACGAGCCGATGTATAAATTGACAGAAATGAAGCCCTGTTTAATTTGAGTTGTTAAATTAGAAAGTTTTGTGTTTATAGGGATTTATTAGCTCTCACTATTCATACAATAGCCCATCCGCACTGGTGTAACGGCTAGCATACCGAGCTTTCATTTGAGAGCTCCTCGGAGACCGGGGTTCGACTCCCCGGTGCGGAATTTATTTTTTGGGAGGTAAATAATAGACATCATGCAGCTCGTCACATCCGACATAATGCATCGCGTAGAAAGGAATGCGCCGGGTATGCTGGGTATGCTAAGTATGCTGAAATATGCGTAGGAAAGGGAATACACTGAGACTAGCATATGCTGGAATATCGCTTTAAAAAAGAGACTATGCTGGGTATGGTGGAGAGACGTACCGCGTAGGAAAAGGAGTGCATAGGGGTATGTATATCCGTATGCTGAGTATCCTGTATGCTGGGTGGAGTGATTGTTGTATGCAAAGTATGCTGGGCACTAAGTATGCTGGTCTGGGTATGTTGAGTATGCCGAATATGCTGGGCACGGTGCCTAGTGTGTGCTCCGCATGGCGTGGGGAGCGTTAATAACGCGTGTTCTCTATGAGAGGCCAGACTAAACGCGTGCATTTAGGTAGCTGTGTTGGCAAGATAGGGTTAGTGCTTCTTTTAGTGCTGTCGGATGTGACGAGCTGCATGATGTTTCTATTTCCAAACTTTTTAGCACCAAGTTGTGTTCTAACATAGAATCGCAATCTTTCATATTTTTAGTGGTGTAATTTGGCATTCAAGTCCATGGTCCACTACATTTCCACTGCAAACCTAATCTCATAGATGGGAGAGGATCAATAACAAAAAGTATGAGAATTACAGTACATGATTTATCGTAATCAAGAATGTAGAAAAAGATGGACGGGAGTGAGGGTATGCATGGAGGACATATTAGTGGTGATCTGGGAATAATAAAACCTTGACAATGTACGGGCTCTGAATCACTCAGACTCTAACCTCATACATTCTTTCCCCCATGGATTTTTCTAGGTATGGAGCCCATAGCAACGTAAACAGTTTAAAACCAGCCAAAACGCAAAGATTTCTTAAAAACTACAACTCTCCATGCACAGGAGCTATCGTCTCTGCAACCTTCCCGGCTAAAGTAGTCGTGGCTCCCTGTAGTTGGCCACCAGCAACCTTCGACAAAGTGCCCTTCATGTCCTGGAAGGCCAGGTCAAACCGAGCCCCAGCAAGCCATGCAAGGAAAATCTATACACATCCATCAGCATTTAAATCCCCAAAGCTACCGGGTTGAGGTCGGTCTTACCATGAACATTGAGATGACAGTCAATGTACCGATGACGGCAGCAATAAGGAACATCATCTCCTTCTTAGCCGCGGCTGCCTCCTCAGGAGTTTCCCCAGTTGCAGCAAGTTGTCTTTGGCGCTCAATGGCAACGGCGTCTGTGGTCGTGGGGAAGATTGATTCGATGAATTGATCAATCTTCGTTGTAGGTTAGCGGGAAGGCTGAATGAAGGATAGGAAGACCAGGCACTCACCCTGCCACAAGCGGCAGAAATATTGAGGAAGTTAGGGTCCTTGGGGGTATTCTTCTCCCGTATCTTCTTGCAGTACTTCTTAAATACCCCACAAACTGACCTCAAGTTTCCAACCTCCAGCATCAACTCACAAGCCTCTCCCTTGGGTAACTTGACATTTTTTTGGAAGACATCCTTGTTCCTGAAGACGAGAGTGAGGGTAGCAATTGCCATGACCTGAGGAATTGCAGCAAAATTGAATACACTCTGCTCCTTAATACCGGCAAGGTATAAGAGACACTCGTCAGCATGACGGAGTGCGTCAAGACACATTTCAGAAATGCAGCTCAACGCAATTTCCTCTTTCTTTGGGTCCGCAAGGGATTTAAAGTCCTCGGTGTACTTTGCCCAGATCTGCTTCGGCCAGAATCGTCGACCGTCGTCGAAGTCCTCTCGGTAATCTCGGATAATGTTAGTCTTCTGTAGGAAGTTACCCATTGCGTTGGAGAGGTGTGTCCTCTCGAGGAGAACGGGATTGGCATATTTAGCTTCACAAAAAAGGGCGGTTAACCCTTCTCCGACAAGCCCAGCAACATAGTGGCAGTAAAGATCGTAGTCTTCAATAGTGTTGACTCCGTTTACGTTGTGTTCAGCGTTGTTGGCATAATCAGCCATCCCGTTGCCCATCTTCCTTGCAATATCCTTGATAATATCCTTGTACGGCTTCTTGATCTTTGCAAATTCCTCATTAACAACGTGAAAATCCACCAGCAGTTGTCTGTCCTTTTCATTAGGCCCGCTCTTTGTGAAATTCCACCCGGGCGTATCCAGGATCTCGTGGAAAGATCGAAGAATCGGCTCCTTCTCTTCTAATGAGATTGTCATGTCATCCTCTATTGTATCGAGGCCTCGGAGGATGAGATAGAACAGAGCGATCGGCACACAGAGTTCCGGATTGAGTTCCTGGATGACGGCCGCGAATGACCGAGACGTCATTTCTAGAAGTTCGAAACATCGCTTCAATGTCGGTGTCTCGGTCGCCAAGTTTCGCTCGTACAGCGGGTTGTGCCATACCTTCCTACATACATTTGGCTGTTAACTAGCTGCAGGGACCCAGAGCTACCAGATGCCAGGAGGTTTCAACACGCCGGGAGCCTACCATTGAATTAGAGCCCGCAATTGGTTGGGGTGAGCAAGGTAGTGTAGATACTTTAAAACGCCCATTGTGACTTGCAGATTTACCAAAGGGATGGATGGCGTTAACGCTGGAGGAGTTGTAATGCGTGAAGATGAACCGATAGGGGCTTGGATTCGGGGTAACGTTGACGTTTCTCTCAACAAGTAACGGGCCAAGAAAGTATGCTACGTGCCACAGGAGGAATTGCATATATGCAACCACGAGTTTGTGAATTTGCATGCACTAGTGCTCCAGCTGCTATGTACAAGCATTCAGCTACAAATGGGAGTAAGATCATCGAGTGCCCATTTGCCCTGGATATTATGAGTATCAGTGTTGCAGATGTACAACTGTCATCCTATAATGCGTAGGGAAAGTCTTCACGGACCCCTTTTTATGCATCGATCACACTACTGTATCACTAGCACTGCATATTATGCATAGGGTGCGTCCCCAGGCCAACTACCGCGATTGGAGCAGGTAAACCTGGCCAGGCTAGTGAACCTCAACATACCAGCTGGAAGGGATTTGTCAGACCATTCCTGCACGCAACTAAAGTGCCCTGGCTATAGTGAAATTAATCGTAAAACGACAGTAAAGAGAATTTCGTGCCTAATAAATTCAATCATAGCAAAACTATATTAGCTATAGTGAAACTAGTAGTGCGCTACTACATCTATTTATAAAATGAAAACAAAGAAAGTGACGGGAGAGAGTGTGGTTGCAGCCAATTGCCGAGCGTATTTTTTCTCTTGTGTGCCCCTCTTGAAGGAAGTTGACTGCAGTAGTATTGGAGCTGGTGGTGGATGGTCTGGTATACGTTCATCAAATAGAGATTCAAGGTCATTATTTGAGAAGTAAGTCCAGCATCCATACATTCCTTCACATCTCAATTGTATGAGGTTTAACTGAGATTGTTGTCAAATCTTCACGAAGAAGGTACAGTAGTCATTAGTGACTTGCTCTGTAAGAACTGATCACAGTATCCAATCCAGGATAGATACCTGTCTTTTGCCAACAATAAAAAATTGTGCATGCAGAATTCTTCCAATGTCATATCTCCAGGCCGCTGTCCTTGAACCTGGCGAGCTTGACAAATGTCTGCCATTTTTCTGAGGCAGTACGCCCATATCGGCGGTGGGGAGGCATGTTACAATAATCGACTCGGAGCTGAAGTAGAAAGCACACAAATTGAGTACAGTACGAAGCGCAGAACAAAAGTCTTTTCCCTTTCCTATTTGGGAATCCTACATATGCACCGCATATGCAATGCATTCAGCTTGGCATTATTCAGCGGTTTGCAATGACAATACAGTATGTAGAGATGAGTTTTACCTTTACTAGGGGTATTCAAACCTGATTTTGAACGCCGTTTAAACCGTTCCTTGAACGAATTCGTTCAAGTGGGTTGAACGGTTTGCGCGTACTAAATTTTAAGTGAGGATGGTCACGCTTAAACCGATTAAAAGGGCCGTTTAAACGGGGCCTTTTGAACGACACGCTAAAATTGGACTTAGCCCAATTCGGTATAGATATATCAAGTGGCTGGCAGCAGCACGTGAGTGCATTGCTGAGAGAGTGCACGTGAAATGCCAAAGAGTCTCTAAGGGGAGTGTCAGCCAGTGTTCAGCAGCCTTAATCTCGCAGTAGCCTCATAGTTATCACCCCGCAGGGCAGTTCTACTTCATCGTCAAGTATGCCTCGAGTCAGCCAACGGAAGGTTCTTATCGAATGGTTCCTATGGGGTATTGAAAGGCATCAAGCTCATTGAGAAGATTCGAAGATTTCTTACACCGAACTATGCGCCAGTTGCAGCAGGAGCTAGGTGATGCAATGGATGTAGTCATGGGTGAATACAGAGGAGATGACGGAGATGGCTCAAGCATGACCCTCACCGTCACCGTGACACTCAGCGAGACGGAGGATTCAGATAGCATAAGTTCACTTCTAAGTAGCGAATGGGACTCGGATGCTTTTATCCCTATGAGTTTGCAAGGTTTCGGAGAACATCCCATGAACTTGGGAGCTTACGCATGCCAAGGGGGTCTTATTCCACATCTGACCTAGCGTAGGAACACGTGAAAAATCCGGCCTCTACCCCAATTGAGCCTAGCTGTTTTCAGCCTTGGCGCCCAAGCGACCCAAAAATCAATGAGCATAAGCGGTCATTTAATCGGCTGTTTTGCGCGGTCGCAAAACAGGGTATTCACACCTAGAACGGTTAAAATCGCCCAACTTACCGTTCAAAAAAAAATGGTTCAAAATCAGGTTTGAATACCCCTACTATTGCCTTTACCCTGAATATACTTAAATGGCTTATTACGTCCATTATTTGCTTTGATATGTCAATAACGAAGCGCCTTGGCAAGAGCCTTGGCACCTCTGATTGGCCAAAGGCTTTATGAAAAATTTTATGGAATGCTTGATGGTCAAGGGACAAAAGAGTCCCTTGACGAGCTAATGGAATAGCCATAACACCCCAAAACCATGCCAAGCAACACCACAACACCACAACACAACCCAGATCAAGAATGCAGATTCCGGATAATTCATAATCAGGTTCTCCAGGAGCGATATCCCTCTTGCATGATGCCTTCCAGCACTCCCTCGAACAGCCACATAGCGGCGCATAGATCTTTCTATAAACACCCAATACCTCGTCTAGTACCTCCAATATCATATCATCTCCGGGAAGCTCCTTCAGCACCTGTATGAGGCGCTCTATAACCCCCCAAATGTTGTTTAACAACACTCTCCGCTGAGTGAGTCGTGGCATGTTGATAATTTGAAGCTGAGGGAGTGATTTCGATATTACTAAGGCTTAGCTGGGTGGGGGGTGGTCAATTGTTTTTGGGATTTTAGCTCTGCCAAGGCGCTTCGTTATTGACATAACCATCAAAGCAAATAACAATTGACTACCCCTAATATGTCTCTGGAGTGTGTCAAGGCTGCTGCATTAGTAATGCATATACCAAGCTCATGCTAGCTTGCTTGGCAGTCCAACAGACATAGCATATGGCATGATAGGGACAATCTAGGGACAATTAAGACGTTCTGCACCCAAAGAAGCTACTCAAGGTAGGAGGCTCCCTAGGAGCGGTCGGGTTCGAGACTAGGTAGGAGGAATTTCTACATAGCTGGTATAAAATGTAGTCTGGTTGGCACAACACCCTCCTTTGATAAAATGCATTGTCATTAGAACCTGTTTTGGAGCTGATACCAAGCTGCATGCATTGCATATGCAGGATTCCCAAATAGGAAAGGGAAAAGACTTTTGTTCTGTGCTTCCGTACATCCTATCATTTTTATCATTTTTACTCCGCACTTCTCCCTTTACCACTCGCAGGCACGACCATCTTGTTATAGCGAAACCTGGCTATAACGAAGGAAATGGGTCGGAATCTTTGGCCTTCGTTATAGCCGGGTTTGCCCGTATCTGCTGGCTCCATTTCCCGGCGAACATCATATCGGGTTTTAATTTAATGCAAGCAGCCCTGCGTTCTCATCCAATGTGAACTATTATATTTGTAACCCTCTCTCTGAAGGTGTCATAGGGGGAAATATCCCTGAAATTTTGGCCTTCTCTGTCTTCAACAGCTTTTGCAAAGAGGGCTCTGATCAAGCGGACGGTTATTGCTTTGGAATTGTTTTTCTGAAGTTATCGATTTCTAGAACTCTGATCCTGGAGCTCTTTCTGCCCATTTATACTTCGAGGAATGTATCCCAACCAGGTCATTCATACAGCTATAGTTTGGATAGTTGTACTTACGCACCACTCTATCTCCATCTCTAAGCCCACCTCTATGTAATGCCACCTAAACTTTGTTATATAAAGTGTGATTGCATTGTCGGAACAATTCTGTGTCCGAAAGGTTCAGATAGCCGGGCGTTGAAGCAAGGATACCCTTGTGCTGTGCTACCAGCCTTACGTACTCGGCTGTTTAACCCGGCGCCCACTACAAAGCCCTGGACCGGTCAACGTCCTAAACGATGTGTGTGCGTTCCATCGTGAGGTCGAAAAACATGTATGGAGAGGAAGAGGGAGTTGACAATGGCATTTCGGATATATCTATCCTACGGTGAAGAACGTTCGCAGTTCCATTATATCAGCCTTCAGCCGGGTTGTATGTACAAGTTTATCTAAGATAGCGGTTGTTTTCAAAAAAAATTCAGACGCTAGACTCCTTCCGTCGTCCGATTCACCTTCGAAATAAAAAATGGCAAGCCAGACTACCTACTGCCCTGAAGCTTCAGTTTCAAATCCAATCAAACCCAGTAATATCGTACTTAGAGGGCTATCTACAGCCACACCCAGAGAACCCAACTTGCTCTGCGTGACCACAATTCTCAACATTAGCTTTACTCCGGTAAACAAGCACTGTCTTTTCGTTTTCCGTGCATACAGGTTACCTAGCCTCGTTGAGAGCCAGAAGCACAACCCATAACAGAATACTTGAAAGAATACTTGAATATTACAACAGACATCTCAACCTTTTCCATTTCATTTGGAGCAATACCGATGGCATCAGGCAGAAGTACCCAGGTCGTTCCAAGCACCAATTCAACCACTATCACTCCAGGTCTCCAGTGGGAAAATGTTAGCCTGTCAGTCTCCCTTGGGCGTGGGAAGAAGATGGTCAAGAAACAGCTGCTTGAGGTATCCTTCATTTAGCCTGGAATCCTATCATAACAGATAAGATATTAATATACCTCTCACTAGAGGGTCTCTGGATATGCCCATCGTGGGGAGATAACTGCCATCATGGGCCCCTCTGGCTCCGGGAAGACGACTCTTGCCAATGTGTTAACAGGGAGACTGGGAGAAGGAAAGTATGACCTTCACGGGCAGGTCACTTTTGAAGGAGAGAAGCGCGACCCAAACACATGGAAATCGTGAGGGACTTCTGAAACCCGTGTTTAATGGGTAATATTGGCTAAATAAACTTTTAGCACGACGGCATACGTCGAACAAGAGGATAAAATGTATGATTGTTTGACAGTTGAGGAAACAAGTGAGTTAACACTCAATCCTTTCTAATATCGATGTTAACCCAGTTTCATAGTCATTTTCTCTGCCATGTTGCGATTACCGAATACCTATACCAAAGCACAGAAGATTGCGCGTGCTAAGAATATCATGTACACCCTTGGCCTCTCGAATGTCAGGGATACCAAAGTAGGCTCCAGTTCGAGCAGAGGTGTTAGTGGTGGAGAAAGGAAGAGATGTGCTGTTGGTGTGGAGCTAGTTACCTCTCCAAAATTGTAAGTTCTATTACAATCCGAGGTGCTTTACATTTGCTAAGCTACTCGTGGGCAGGATGTTCCTTGATGAACCAACTTCAGGACTAGATTCGCACTCCGCCTACAATGTTGTAGCTACAGTCCGGGAAGTTTCTAGACAAGGCGTAGCCGTCTTGTGTACTATACACCAGCCTGCATTTGAGTTGTTTTCGATGTAATGATACTTATCCCGCGAAAGAGTATCTTCCTCGTAGACTAATGTCAACAGGTTTGATAAGGTGTTACTGGTAGCACAGGGGCGCGTTGCTTTTCACGGGACTATCCCGTGAGTTTATCCCCACCATCCAGTGTATCAGGAACATATGTTGACAGAGGTTTTTAGAGACGCAATAGAGCATTTCACTCGTCTCGGCCATCCAGTCCCACAGGGTGCAAATGCAGCCGACCATTTTATATCACTCCTCACTGAACAGGCCTCTGCCTCTGACGAAGAGGGGAGGAATAAAGTCAAAACTATTCTAGACGCATGGGAGGCCGTTAGAGCACCGTTACCAGGTGCTTTGATTGCTTCAAGTGGTTCCAAGCCAGAAATGGCTGCCCCTGCATCACTAGGTACTGGGGGTGATGCTGTTCCAGGCTTTGCCCTAGGTTTCTTTGAAGAGCTTTTGTGGTTGACACGCCGGTATATTAACATCCTTTCTACCCTCACGGATAGAACGATTGCTAATTGAAGTGGTAAAATCAGTGGATGGATACAAACAATCAGGGTTCGTGGGTAGACCTCCCATAATCTTCTGGGTATCGACTGATTTTGGGCAGGATAAACAACAAGTTTATGCACCCGTCGTATCATCTACATTCGTGGGTATGTTTTCCCATATATGATTTTGAATTAAACTGGTTTCCTGATGTGGATGATAGGTTTAATCTTGGCTTTCAGTGAGACCAACCTGGAAATTTCGTGTCGCGCGGATGTGTATTAACTACCCTAGCTTTTTATCGTCTCAATGATGGACAAGCAGGCGTTATTGGCAAAGCTGGTATTATCCTAAATCGTAACCCTACAGTGAAGGGACATGACTCATTATATATAGGATTACTATTCTTCCTCCCAGTCAATATTTCCTTCAGCGTCCTGTTCCCAATTATTTCGTACCTTCCCCTACTCAATGGGATTCTTATCCGAGAGCGAAGCACAGGAGCATACAGGGTGTCTGTAAGTTACGAGTATTTCACATGACCGATGCAGTTTCAGGAAAGCTTACAGAGTATCAGTCATTTTACATCTCGCGGTATTTGATTGAGATCCCAATGGCAATACTGGCACGGCTTATCGAGTTCGTTTTGGTTTATTGGTATTTAAGCCTTTTTAATCTGCTACGAAAAAGTGGTACTGACACCTGATAAGGGTATGTGCTTTTCGACCAGACGCAGGACCATTCTTTATTTTCATGGGGTTCAACTGTTTGACCGTCATCCTCTCCGTTGCAATGGGGTAAGCACCTTTCTCTAACTTCACACTCTGTGGTTATTCACACTCCTGCAGACTTTTTCTTGGTTCAACTTCAAAGAACTTGGCTGTAGTCCAAGCGATAACGCCTGCACTCAATGTAGTAAGTTCCCGTCTGTACGGGCTCTTCGGCTTGAAACTCAATGGTCTTTTGCTAGGTTTTCATGCTCTTTGGTGGATTCCTGCTCCCAAGGACTGCTATCGGCAACTGGTTCATATGGCTTTACTGGATTTCCTACCTTCGATATGTCTTTGCTGGCCTTACCATCAACGAGTTCAAGGGTCGCACGCTCCAGTGCGCTGACAGTTCTCAGTCATGCTATCGAACCGGCAATGATTTCCTACAGGCGTACAACTTGACCACTTTTGGAGTGGGTGTCAATGCCGCTTTGTTGACTGCCATTATCGGTGCCTTTGCAGTGATTGGATATCTAACTTTGCGGAGGTTGACGAACCCCAAGCTACGTTTGGATATTTAAACGATAAGGATGTTACAGCGAAACCCTTAATAAAAAAGCGGGGCTTGGTTTATGTACTGCATCCATAGATAGTGGTTACACGAGAGACTCCTCTGTATATTTTTTTAGACCAGATTTAGTGATATACCGTCTACCCTTCTCACTTAAATTACTCAAAGTAATTCTTTCTTGTGTCCTAGTTGTCTGGTTCCACGTGTGAAAGCTACACCACCCTCGTGATGCATGCATTTTTAGCTACTGTCCCTGGCTGCGATTGATATGAGATTAGCCAGACGGCCGACCGAACTCATTCATTCAAGATCCCCTGGCCATGGGATTCTTTAACTAAACTATAGCGGGTTCTGGCGCCGGCGATTCGGCTTCGGGAGGCATTTTTGGACAACTTTTTCGGTCTTAGAAAGTTCATGTACATGGCAATCTCAAGGCTTCCTTGAAAGCCGTACGGGGTCTCAGGGAAGGCAGCATTTGCACCTCCCTCCAATGTTTGCACAAACCGTTTTCTCCCACAAGAGAACTTTGAGCCCCGTACGCTACCACTCGGCCACATTTTTTCACACGGATTTCAACACAATACATGATGTACTGCAGCTCGAGTAAGGTAACCGCCATGTTAGTCGAGAGAAGGAGTTAGGCTACCTACACTTTGACAGCTTGATATCAGGATAGGACGGGGCGATTTAAGTATTTTAGATAACATTCATCCCCCTCACACGACATAGGGTCATGTGCCCCTTTTGTTAGTTATATTGAATTGTACCAACCGCTAACACCCATCAATGATCATGAAGGGATCGGGAGGGTGAAGGTATCGACTTCTATGTTAATACTGTTAGTCAATATCGAAGCCCACACGAGCCGCCTTAGCCTAATGCAAGTGAAATGAGTTTTGGACATGACCTCGTTGAGCAATCCACCGGGGGGAAGAATGATAATCCGAGTGGTGATATACCAACAAGGCTCGTTTCTAACTATATATCAGTTTGTTTCTCTCCACCTCTGAGTCTCATCGGCCTTGTTTTGTTCTCCTTGTGGTCATTGACACGATATTACCTCTAGTGAGCAAATTGCGAACTAGTAGGAGAAGTGTTGAGCTAATATATATACGTCAATGGGAATCATGTCCAGTCAGGGCCAACATCGCAGCAAGTGCACTACATCGGTGCCTGATTGATGTATGTTTATCTACGTATGCCGAGAGCTTACAGGCTATTACGGCGTGAGTCATGTTTCTAACATGATGCACCCCAATTGCCTTTGAGGATCTGGGCACAAGAATATTGAAGATGGTCGAATTCGCCACAAAAGGAGTGTTGATAACGATACTTCCGATATATTAACGCAAAGCAACAAAACTCCAAACTGTCTTAGTGTGAAGAATCCATAGAGGAGTCAGTATTCGAGGGGTCGGGGTATTCGGCTAAGTTGAAGGGGTTGCAATTCACTACAGGGCCAATCGGAGCAGTGAGAGAGATGTGCTTCAGCACTCGGTACCAGCAAGCGAGTTGGCACCACGCGCCATAAAAAGCGAAAGCACACAACAGGTCTCTAGTCGATTCAGTCACTGGGTCGAAGCGACTTGTTTGCAACACTATTCGAGGAGAGAGCTATTTTGCGACATCCCAGGTTTTTGTTACTCCACAGTGCTGGAACCAAGGGAGGCCTAGACAAACAGATATCAATAAGGCAATTGGGGTTTCATGATGTCTTGCCAGCAAATGTAAGTAGAATTGATCCAGTTCTATCTTAATTTATTATTATTTTGTGCTTCGTATTATATTGATCTCACGATTTTATGTACAGTGCCGCAGCATTACAAGCGATAATCGACCGAATGAGAGATGTACACAGGAACTTGGTGCACTTGAGGCAGTAGGGGAGTAGAGTGCAGGAGGAATGATGTCGAAGGGCCTCATTAGATAATTTCTTTTTCTCCCTACTTTTAGATACTGCTACTGCAATCTCTGTCATCTCCAATATTGACGTATTTATGTGCCTAGAAATTCACCGATTACATGGGCGGACCTCTGCCATACAGCCAGCGATTGCGGCCTAAATATACTCTTTGCTTGATCAAACAACAGACAGGGGCTCTCAAAGGTGCAACCAGGCGACTCCGAGGCTACCGCCTGTTTAACCCAGACCCCGTGGCATGACACGCCGTCGTCATTTTGCGTCTTTGCACAGCTCCCACCGATCAATGAGAGAAACATCAATACATAGCAGAGCACTATTGAAAGAGATCCATAGAATGGCATATAGTTTTTATATCGCTTGCAGGACCTCCTTTGAGCCTCCAACTCATACAGGATTGACGGAGCTTGTCAATATATCTTCACACCACCTCTGCTACAGCCGGCCGAAAAAAACAGTCTCTCCCCCAATTTCAACGGACTCGCTTTGATTGTAATTATTTTAAATCATCCTATTGAACAAGGCCTCTCAGAGCGAACTCCTCGTGAAGGAATACTGTTCACAAAACCACTGTCAACACGGAGCACCACTGGCTGGATTCCAAAGCGATATCGAAGATCTTCTTGTCGACAGGAATTGAACAGACATAGTGATGGGAACTACTGTCCGCTTGGCTTTAAACAAACTTTCGAGGTACTTGCGTCTGTCCCCATGGATCGCGAGCTACAAACTTTCGAGGTACTTGCGTCTGTCCCCATCGGACCCATGGACCGCGAACTACTGGTGGCCTGAAAATATCAGGACTTCACGCCAGGCAAGGCGAAGGAAAACGTAAGTGCAACCCTACCGTTACGTAAAAGGTATGCTTATATCATATGGTTTAGTCGGGCCTTGAAACGAGCTAGAAAGGCTCGCGTGCGTGATCTGATCAAAACTGTGGACCGCCTATTCCCGTGAAAGGCGCCAATCCAAGAACCTGCTAGGTTCAGATGCATTGCCTTGCCAGCGAACCTACTTTCAACAGGCGACGGAATATTCCTCTTATCCAGAAGGCGTCATCTGTACTCACTGTATACCCAGCCTTTTAACTCTACACAAAACATCGTCAAACCCATGCTAGATTTGCGTGCTGATCTACACCTTAATTGGCTCTTATATCTCATGTTCAGCTTTCATTGTTTCATGTATACAGCTTGTTTCCTTTTCTTTCTGCAGGCGCGGATTCCAGTTTTCAACATGTCCAGGGCCTTGTAGAAACAATACCGAGGTACATGCCATTTCAGCTTATTTTTGAACTCAAATCCTATACTTTTCTTTACTTCAGAATTCGAGTTCCGCAAGATGACATGTGATCTGGCGTCGAGTGACTTTTAATTCCAGCATTGTTACGTCATAGCCAAGATGTGTCGTTCGTGAACAAGGACGTACCTAGTTAACGATTAGGTACCCCATTTAGGGTATTGAGTACCTAACAAAAGTCTGAAAGTTAACGTTTGAATATCATCACATCAACGTTGCTTTTGAAACACAACTACCGAAAATGTTTCAGAAGGATTGCCTGTCAAGCCGTGGATCGATGAGAATCTCGCTTTTGCATTGCAGATCGGATTAATATGGTCATAGGCAATTGTTCCAAGGTGTGGGGAATTAATTAGCTTTTGTTTTATTTTGTTTTTTCGCCGGTGACCTTTTTCGGTGATGTGCCGATTAGCTGATTTCAGTGGACACAAGAATGTGCAGGATTCAAAAATATATGTACTCGTTGTCCGAATTGAAATCTTGTGGTGTTGATGGATGCATGATTACCAATAGGTACACGTTTGGGGGGGGGGGTTGAGATTAATTTTTGCTTATGTATGCACATCGACATATTTTCTTATAAGTACGTCCATATATTTATATTTTCCTGTTGCCTTTTTTCTTTCTTCTCATCAGCCTGTCTAAAAAACGTTCATTGTTTATTTTCTCATTTTTTTTTTTTTTTCTTATTGCTTATTTATCATATCCCGTGGGCTACTAAGACACGTACATACAACTTACATGACTAATTGTCCTTATTATTGTCTAGCACAATGGATGCATGTCTTACATGTCTTACAGCTAGGTGGCAAAAAGAATTGAACGCTGCATAAAAAGGCCTGAGCATGCAGCGCGCTTGATCCAGATTCAATGCATCAAATCGCGCCTATCACGTCTTAGGTGAATGTCTTACAACATTACGGTAGGTATATTCTATTACTTTTAATCTCCAGGCCGTCCGTTACGAATATCTATATCCTCTACCACTTTGTTAGTGTTAAGTCACGCTGGTGTGGCCCAACCTTGTCCCTCAAATTCCCTGGAACCCTCTACAGATGCCTCCTCTACAGATGTCCCCCCTACTCCGCAAGCACCGAGCAAGCAAAAACAGCTTTCTGACTTTGTCGCCGTGTAGCGGCTGTTATTAAGGCAGAGGGGTGGTATACAAAGTACTAGATCCGTGGCATTTATGTATATATATGTAGCTCCAATACAGTACTACAACCGTAACTGTGCGCGGCTAAGCCTAAAATATGTGCGCTAAATACAAGACTTGCATACGGCTTGCATAGGCCGTTCAATTCTTTTTGCCACCTAGCTGTAGCAGCCCATGGGTATCATATATTTAAGAGTAATATATCAAGACTGACATACTACTGTACAATAAGACGTTGTATCCCTAGTTAGCCATCCCTGTCTGACTGACCACTCCTAGTCTGGTTGGCACGCCACTCCGGGGATAATCATTCGCTTGTATAGTACTAGCCCATTTCATATAGTCAATGATTTTAGCTACATACAATCGCTTGCGAGTAAATCAAAAGGAATGCCTACTATTGTGAAATGAGGGATTTCCTAGTCTGGTTGGAAATTTCCAGGCCTGCATCTTTGGGTTAGCAATGGAGACTAGAATGGGGGCCCCTTCTCAGAGGGAAGTTTGTACCAAGCTACAGAATTAGAAATCTAGCTTCCTTTAAAAAATTGAAGGGTCTCACACACCTCTCCTGATATATTGATGTTAGATACTAAAAATGGGCACGAGAACACTAAAAATGACCAATGGTAACATTAGGTGGTAAAAGTTAATAGGGTGAACTAGTGGGAGGATTTAGGTTACCGGTAACTCTTCCCATGGGGTATACACAGATCCTCCGCACCCCCACATGCGCAACTAGATTATGTACTATGATATTGACTCATCACACGGGATCCTTCCGTGAATACAAAGCTCTCTGCAGATGTATATACAGACAGGTTGTCAGGATTTAGAGTAAGCAAAATTTTCACTTAACCACATTCCGCCATTTGTTGTTGTTTTTAAGTAAACTAGAGATGCCCGCCAGGCAAAAAATATGCTATCGATGGTATGTCTTTTGCCCGGCGGACATCTCACCCTGGTCCCAAATCCTTGCTGCTCAACTGATATGGTCGGGTTGCTGTGGATACAGGCCAGGTGTGAAACGTTCTCTAAGAACTAGGACTCCATAGTGCTGCTTATTACTTATATCAGTAAACTAATAGGTAAGCTGTTACTGTACTCACAGCTACCACACAGCCAGGGATGCTTCTTCACAACGACTCAAATACAGGCTCAGCAAGCCTAGCACGTACTGCATCTGGCTCTCCAAAGGTATTGGAGATGTCAGGGTACTTTTTATGTAGGTACTTTTTCAGGTGAACCTAAAACATGCTCTATAGAGTTGAGGTCTGGACTTTAGAGAGGGTGTTCCTCAACAATAATGCTACGTCGTTTGAGGAAAAGAGTGATAATCTTTGCAGTATGTACTGGAGCATTTCAGTGTCTTGCTGGAATTTGGCATTGTTAATGGTGCCATTAATGTGGTCAATGACTGGGAAGAGGAGCATCTTAAGGAGGAGGCGATAGACAAGTGAGTTAATAGAACGAACAACCAGGACCAGGGGAACAAATGTCTCACGAGTCTTCCCCCAGAAACAGCCCCAGACCATCAGAGATGTTCCTTGTCCCTTCTTAACTGCATGAATACAGTCTTTATCCCACTTTACTTCTGGTGTTCGAAATACCCAAATTTGCCATGCTTGAGCCGACTTCTCAATTGAGCATTCATCACTCCAAATCGTACTCTAAAAATCTTCTGCAGTCCAATCCTTTCTCTCTAGTGCCTAGGCAAACCTTATCATAGCTCTTGTATCTGTTAAAACTTGTGTCTCTTGAATCAGTAAAATAAAAGAAATTGTGGTCATGGTGAGACTCGAACTCACAACCTTCACGTTTTTAGCATGATGCTCGATTGAGCCACACAACCTCGTACCTGTACAAATAAAATTTCTTGTTTCTTCTCATTCTTTTTTTATATTTATCACAGGTGGACAAAATCACACAATACAAGGGAGTTTTCATCATGGAATGAATAGGAGTGTCGATGTGACAAGGACTACATGCCTTCCTGGAGGGTGTTGTGCCATCCAGACTAGACTACCTGCAGGTACAGTCAAATCTTGCTATACCGGACCTCGCTATAGCGGATCCCTTGTTATACCGGACGGACCAGAAGCTTCAGGATTTCTTACCAGCAAATTCCCTCTCCCTATACCGGACGGCCATACAATACCGGACCGGACAGAGTGCTGGAGGAGTGCAGGGGTCTTCTTATCCATGTCCCTATACATTTCTCCTAGTCTCATGCCACATTTCTCCCTCGCTACCGGACGAGGCATGTCTGGTTGCTGAATAATCTACTCTGTTAGGCTTAATGTAAATCGAAATACTCTTATTGGGAGGGAAAAGGTGAATTCTCAGAACGCACATGACTGGTCAGCCCCGTGCTAAGGGCTAGCGCCATTTTCTATACAGGAACCCTTGCTATATGATACCGGACAGAAGGCTCTGGATTTCTGCCGTCCGTTATAGCAAGAGTTGACTGTACTTTAGGGCGTTTCTTAGCTAGCCACTTTCGTAGGCCATTCTCTCGGAGGTAACGGTCTAGTGTATCTAGCGAAACATGGGGGCAACAATCCTGCCGAATTTGCTCCCTAGTCCATGTTTTATTCTTCTTTACACATCGAAGTATAGCCCTCTAGTCCCATTTTGCTGAACTTCTTGGGTCTGCCGGATCTAGGAGCATTTTCAATATATGTACCCCCGCACAGCTGTCCGATTTAGGAAATTCTTGATAGTTAACCAAGGACGTTCAGAGATCTTCGAAATTGCTGCTATTGTATAGTGAAGATGAAAAAGAACGAGGATAATACCTCGTTCTACTATGGTCATCTCATATTGCATAGGGGGAAGCATCATTGTTGCAGTACATATGCTGCTTAACGTTGGTTGCGGGGTTCCCAAATTTACATTTTTTCCCCGCGCCAAGTGATGTTTTACCAAAAATTTTGCATAACCAGACTACGGACTGTAGTGTTATCTTGCTCCATCAGAACTCAGTAATTGATTCAAGTAGTATGATATTAAAAATACTAATTTAAGTCTTTTGCATCTGCAATAACATTTTGGATTTAGCTTTACGGTTATATTATACAGTCTATATTTTTGCAGATTGGGCCAAACCGGACAATAAAAGATTATAGGCAAAAGCTATTACAAAACCACAGCCTGAATGCCACCAATATTTCTTAACTAAGGTATGGTGTACTTGTTAACCTTAATGCAACCAAAGACCTCCAGCCACAAATGGACTTTATGGGCTTATATGATGATATTGCAGATACTCCAGCTACTCAATAATCCACAATCACCTTAACTAAATGCTGCTCAGCAGGCATCTACAACAAACTTTGGTTTCTGTCTCACTGTACTTGCAAATAATCCTGTGCTAGTCATTACTGCCTATGCCTCAAAAATGAGTTGAAATGCTCAATCTAGCAGATCAGAACAGTAGTAACCCCTCAGTTCTGGCTGAGCCGATAGGCGGAAGGCCGAATAATCCTGAGTTAGATACTTTTTCAAGGCCAGCTTCTAGCCAATACCACCTGTGTCCAGATCACTCATAGTATAGTTGTATGTATTTAATACAGCTCTAGTTAGGTATATTTTATTAATTCAAGTGCATTATGTACCAGATCCAGTAATCAGATTTATTGCCTATGAGGCGCACAGTAGGTATGCTGCCTGAGAGCGGCCCAGAACAGATGCTTATAATATAACTTATTATTAAGGGTAATCAGATATGTTAGGAACTAACTAAGCTACGGAGGGGCGGAGGTGGTGCAAGAGACTGCGGAATAGCCCGACGTGCCTAGCATACATAAAGGAGTGGAAAACGAGAGGGGGTACAAGAGAAGAAGAGGTTGCACGCACATTATGGTAATGGGGAAGAATACATGAAATCTGAAATCCTGCACTGAATTTTTATTTTTATTTATAAACTCATTACTCCTATGCGGTCCCAATGGGGGACCATGAGGGTGGATTCAGGACAGGGCAAGTTAATCTGCCAGGTCCATGCTAAATACATATAACTATAAACAAGCATCGAGGCCCCTTGCTGTCATTAACGGACTGTATCCGATGACCCAGGGTGCCTGATTGAGCCACGACCTCGAAGTGAACTCGTGAAGACTAAGGACTGAACTCGCCAAATGAACTCGTAAGAAATGTAGCTCCATGTTGTCATTAACCGGCAGCGCCAGATGACCCCGGAGGGCCTGACTGGAGCCCTACCCCCCTGCCAATTGAGCAAAACAGAAATGAAGCGCTGGTATGGAACTGAAGAAACCCTTGCCCAAAAACTCTCGCAGGTGAAAAAATTCATACAAACCGTCCCTCTTATCCATCGAAAATCAATAGCTCGCTCAAGGAAAAACCTCCTCCGCAGTCTCATCTGCCCCAATCGTACACTGTGGTGCGGAAGAGTTTCCTTGCCATACGAAGCTAGTCTGGTTGGCACAAATACGAAGCCCCTGGTCGACGTTGACTCTCTTCTTCATGTAGATAACCAAGGACGATGCCAACTTCCCGACTCTCCTGTGTTCTTGAGTCAACCAGCGAATTCCCACGATTTGGACTCCGGTTGCTTTATTGTCCCCCTTGATCCAGCTCCTGGCTTGAATTTTGCCAGTGCTGCGTGAAGGACCAGGGTTCTTGCTAGTGTTCGGGAAGGGAGTGGTGCTTGTGAGTTTGCCTGCGGGGCGGTGCTCAACCTGTTCGAGTTTCCAAATGTGTGCTCTCTTTGCCTTTACCCTTCTTTTGGGTGTGGGCTTGTCTGGAGGTCGCTGTCTGTACATAAGTGCGTGTTAGTGGTGGTGATGGTGGTGCTTGGGGCTGGAGCCTCCCCTTTCCTTTCTGTGTCGGAGGGCTCGGGAGTATGGGGTCAGTCGCCGCCTCGGCGTATGTGCGTACTGGAGGGGAATCGGTAATGGTAGAGACGCTGTTCCCTGTCGTGAATGCTGGTTTAGGGTCGGCGTATGGGACGCGGCCTCTTTCCGCCTTTCATCCATTGCTTTCTTCCATCTCCGCGCATCCTCGTGGAATTTCAATCTCGACCTATCTTCCAAACTTTGCTTGTAAAGCGCTTCATCCTCAAGGGGACCCCGGAGGTGAATTGGAATTTAGACCATTGAAGGATACTCACAGCCTGTGACGCCGATGAGGTAGTAGTTCCATCCTGCCACAAATATCGTCCTTTTGGGGCTGGTTAATCACTCAACCCGCAGGCACTTGTCCGCGTCTGATCCAACGGGGATTGTAAGTAACTGATGACAGACAAGTAAAACAAATTATTTGGTCGCAGTCCCTCTCTCGCAGTCCCCTTTATATGTTGCTCTCAATGTAGCATTCCAGAGCTGGACATGTGCAGGCAGATCCACTTGCACGACCATAGTTGTAGCAACCTGACATTTAGGAGTCTCCAGGGGTTCGCACTCAATTAGTTTTGGGCCGTTCGCAGGCGGCTTACTTATAATATTTCCACACCCGCTGATATCGATATATCGCGATTTATCATGTCATAAGGACCTTTCGTTCCACTACCACGACCTTTTTTTTTTTTTTTTTTTTTTTGAAGTCTACGCTTATCGGGCTATGAAGCCGCTTCCATGCCAAGAACGTTGGTTTGGTGCCAAGCCATATTTGATTTGTGATGAACCAACGTAACTACACCACTGACTACGCTAGCAGCATGGCAACCAATCACATGACTAAGGGACACAGCGACCCGACCTCTCACGTTCAAGAGCCTGGGTTCGAGGCTAATGAAGCGGCCCCGATCCCTCATCTTAAAAGACTCGGTACACCCTCGGAACGACGGGCTACATAAACGTCCAACCTCCCGAGCCTAGGAAACAATATAACAGAAATAACCCCTGCCTCCGCCTACCCGCCCGATTTTACCGGCCAACTCCCCGAGTAAATATAGCCACCACCGCCACGCCTCTACCGGCCCTTCCCCAATTAACAAAAGAGATTCGTAACCACCAAGACCGCTAGGTCAGATCAAGGTTAGAGAAGAACGTCTCTACCAGGTCTACCGTCCGCTCCTCTCCCCCATCCTTTATCTTCTTCAACCACTTTCTCCGGTCATCCATCTCCTCCCAAGTCCCCCATCTTCTGCCGATTTCTTCTCCTCGTGGACACACCAAGGCTACGTGCTTGCCCGTTTCCACATGTCAGCCACATGTTCTGCACATGGGGTCAACTGTATCGTCCAACTTGTTCCGCCAGGATTGTAAATTCCCTTTGCCAGTCCTACAATGGACATACTTGACCCGTGCTTTTCTTTCCCACCTTACGACTCTTCCTCCTCCGCTTCCTAACACCCTTCTCTCTGTCTCTCTCATTCTCTTCCATTCTTGTCTCAACCCCCCCTCTGTAATCTGGAGATCATTTGGTTCCAGTCTTTCCGCTCCTTCCTTTGCTAGAGTATCCGCATGTTCGTTTCCTGGAATTCCGACATGTGCTTTAACCCAACCAAATCTTACCGCTCCTTCTCCTAATTCTTCCTGTCTTCTTCTTACCTCTACCACTATACTTCCCAAATCTGCTGTTCGATACCTGCCTCTGCTTCCGGCGTTGACTACTGCTGAAATTGCTGCTTGCGAGTCCGTAAGTAGTAGGATTTTCCAGTGACTTGGGGACTTCTCAAGCGCCTTCTCCATCCCAAACTGTCGCTATTCTTCCCAATCCGATGCATCCCTTAGATACTCCTCCTTCTGAACACCAACCCCCACCTACTTTTCCTTCCTCACTCATACTCCCATCCGTATACACTACCGTATCTTCTCCCTTGACTTCTTCAATTCTCCTGACCCATTGAGAAGCCTTTGCTGTGCTTGACAAGCCTAGATCTACAACCGGTATGGTTGTTCTAGCTATTGAGCCTCCAATACTAACTCTTTCTGTTCCTTCCTCTATGAGTCTTCCCACCTTGCTCAATATCGCGGACATTACTGAAGTAAAACCATCATTGAGTAAATATGGTTTACTAAAATAGTCCCAGTCTCTGCCTTCCTCTTCATTTCCCTCGGTCTCCTGATCTATCCACAGGTCTCCGAGGGTTGAAGGGTCTCTCATCATTTTTCCTGCCAACCTCGCCTGAGCTGCATCCAATACCATCCTTGGTGATTCAACTCCACTGATCTGGCTAACCAGCTCCCTTCTTGAGCCGTGAGTAGCATTGACACATTTCTTCAGGGCTTGGTACTGGAGCTTCTCGAATTCTTCTTCCCAGCTCCCTTGTCCTCTCAATGCTGGTTCCATTCCCCACTCTGATCATCCCATCCCCGTATAGGCTGCCCTCCAACTGTTTGCGCTCAAGCCCCAATTTGAGTTTCCTAACCCATTCAAGCTTCCCAACAATCTTTTAGCCTTATCCAGTCTTTCCTCCTTGCAGCTCAAGCTCTCATCCAAGACAAATCCGACCCATTTGACTGTTTTGACCTCCGCCTTTTTCCCCCTTCTCTTATTCCTTAGAACGAGCCTTTCATGTTTGCTGTCACTACCACGACCTAGATTGGAGATAAACTCTACATAGTACTGAATCACCCCTAAAGTGAAGGCATTTGCGGGACGGCTGACGAACTTTAACCTTTGGGTTTTGCTCGGATTATTTCAAAAATGGAATATTTGCGATGTACTTGTTCCGCTCTGTCGATTTCTGTTTTCTCCGATATCGCAAAACCCTCTAGTTGACAAGCTGGCTCCTCCTGCACAGGTCATTCGAAAAGAAGTTGGGGTCTGACCAGTTGGCACTAACTGAATTCGAATCGAAGTATGTACGTAAATGGAAAGTGCTGCCCAAATAGGCTAGGTACGTCCCGCTAGTACTACTTCACATTGGACTGGTACCCGTTGCCAGAACCACACAATCGGGAACAACATATGGGAGATGGGAGGATTTAGGCGTCGAAGCTGCCCGATATTCTCAGGTATGCTAATCTCAGTAGCCCCACGGTAGCAGATCGTCCTTCTGAAGTTGAAAACTCTAGCTTAGTGACAAATGTGATGAGGCAACTAAAAATATCGAAAACAGGACAACCCTATCATGGCATGTGAAATGCTTGATTCATTGAAAACTGATATAATCTTCTATTATTTTTGTGGAATATAGAAAGACATTTTCCTCCGTCACCCCCCCAGACCGCATGGCAGTACATTCCCAAAAAGGAAAAAGAAAACGAAATCGACAAGTTAAAAAGAGAAGAAAGGCCAAAAATAATAAATATAAATAAAAATAAGGGTGAAAACCCAATGTTAAAGCCAGCCTCAGGTCCCTCCATCATCTATACCCCTTACTCCTCAAGCAAGTCAAGAATCCTAAATCCAGATGACTTATTCTGGGGTACCTTAAGACTCCACTGCAATACCCATTGCTATCTACCCTCTTTGCACGAATCTCGTTTTACTTTTCAAGCTGTGCAGCAAACCTAGCTTCTTCCGGATTCCAGCCAGAGATTCCCAAGCAAATCTCTCTAAATTCATTGATTGTGAACCACAGCCCTTTTCTATCTGGTTGTCTATAAGTCAAAAAAAATATTCTCATCCTCTGCTAGGCCGACTTGACGGCTCCATATAATACCTCCAGGTTTTGCTAAATAGATTAGATTACGGAATGTAATTTAACATCCCCAGTGTGGACGAAATGCATTATTCTGCCGTTTGTAAGCAAACCTCTCCAAACAAGCCTTCCGAGTTTGATGAAAGGGCTGAAAGAGGGAGCTTCTCGGAACTTTCAAGAAACAGAAAGTTTTCATATATGCTTGCAATTATAGCATTGATGTCCGATTGGGGTATAGATGGTAGTGAATAGATATTCCATTTTCCCGGGAAGAAATTTATAACCCAATAATTATCCTGCAAAGGTTTGAAATTCGGGCTTGAGTCCCGGGAGAAGTGTCTGCATGCCGGTAGAATGAACCTGGCAGTAGTGCATTTGCCAAATGTATGGAGGATTCTCCATGCACTACTCGATCAAATTCGGGATATTGGTGGAAAAACGGTATGATATCTAATGCACAGGGGAGTGTGATAGTGCACTCTACTTTTGAACTAATGCTGCCTTTACTACCGTAGGTGGATGAAAAAGGGGGATGTTATTCATGATCTCGACACAACTGCATTTTTGGTATCGGTACAGTAATGCGCCAACTACGCCAATCCCTGTACTGGTAGGTGCAGTCTTGGTTTTAATCAATCTACCTATATATATCGATCTTCAGATACCCATCCTCCTTTACTGCGGGGATTTGTATCCACTACCTGTTGAGAGGGCCCCCATGTGGCAACTCTGGTAGTGTTGGAACCACAAACAGAAAGTTAACAAGAAAGTAAGTTACTAAATTAGAAGCAGAAAGCAAGCTGCCCTTAACGAGGGTTAACACATGCATAACATGCGTTAACTCAACATATGTATAACTCAAGTAGAATGTGAATTGGAAGAATCATGTATACAAACCCCTGGGATAGCCAGTGGTGAATATAGAGAAAAGCAACACAAGCAACCAATAATGATAGTCTTATAGTCACTTATTATATTTAACACATTTTGACCTGCGCACAACGGGTTATGAGCCCGGGCACCAATCTACATAAAAATGTCCGGAACCACCTCCGCTAATAGCAGCAGTGCAGATGCTGCCAATGCACCTATACTACCTGTACCACCTGTACCGCCTGTACCGCCTGTACCGCCTGTACAACTTCCAACACCTCCAACCTCGACTTCTGACCGAAAAATCCCATTTCTCAATGTGAAGCTTAGTGGAAATGACAATCATCCAGAATGGGTCACCACAATGAAATTATTCCTACGCATGGCTAAAGTGGACAAATATCAAGCTTGGGACATTGTTGAAGGAATCTACAGAAAACCTACGGTTGATCCTCAAGAATAGGAAGCTGGCAATGAATATACTCTGTACCTAAGAGATGAAGAGAGCGATAATCTGTATTATGCTCGAGAGATGAAAAAATTGGGAAGACTATGGAATGGAATCAAAGTGTCCAAGAATATTCGAAAAAATGAGGATGGAGCTTAAGGAAAAGAGGACAATAGCAGTGGCTATAATAGAAAGAGCGTGGAAGGAACAGAAGGAAAGAAAAAAGGAAAAAAAGGCTGTGGGTAGTTAAGAAAATCGAGAAATAGTGGAAAGAAGTAAAAGGTGGAATAGAGTAAGATAAATGAAAGTGGCATAGGAATAAATAAAGATATAAATAGGCGGAAGCCGATAGCGTGTTTCCTTCCATAATATAAATAGGCCGAAGCCGATAACGTATTTATTCCATAGTAATCGCTGACAAGAAGCTTAAGAAATAAGCTCGGTAGATTCCTACAACTTCCCACAAGCAAGTTCTTGATCACTAACATGATGCCCACCACCAGTACATTGATAACCACCTGGAACTTTGACGAAAGGAAGGTCATTCTCACAAGTACTAAGGCTATGAATTCATCGTTGACGATTACCTTCAAGCTCTTCATGAATGGCAGCTAGAGCAGAATTAACAAGTTCATCACCCTGTATACGTGCAAGGCGTTCTTCAGTAATAGAGTCAAGTGTGTGACGAATGGATGAAATGCGCTCAGTGGTTTCATTGCAAAGACGTCGGTCGAGGACATGAAATTCGTTTTGTCGCTGGCCTTCCTCTTGAGAAAGACCAAGGTTAATACCTACGTCTGAATCAACGCGCTGTTGGCGTTCAGCATCTATAAGTGAACACAATGTCAGATGCTGGTCAACACGTTCGGACCGTTCAAGAGCAATGGAGTTTTCCAAATCATTAACCTTAAGTTGAAGTTCCTTAAGAGTACGGTTTACGAGATGATACCAATTACCTAGAATTGAGAAAATAAATCAATATTAAATAAGAAAATAAAAGAGAGAAAGGGTGCAGTACATAAAAACCTTGCAGTATAACAAGTTAAAAGAAAAAAAAATAAAGGAAACAATGCCGCAAAAAGTCCCAAGAAGAAAAATAGAGGTCCAACCTAGGGATCGAATAAAGAAAGCGAGGATGGCACGCCATAAATTCTGATCAAACAAAGGTGGGAACTAAGAATTCGGAACAAAAGTGGAAGCATCCATATCGAAGAAATAAAATTGGAATAGAAGAGAGGTTTATGGGAAGTGAAAATAAGATGAATAATTCGAGAGCGGGTGAAGTGTGAATGAAGAAAGATGGGATTGATAAAAAAAATGAGGAAAAAGGGTCACGAAAATCAATGTACGGAGGTGCACCACAAAAGTCTTTTCCACCTTCCTATTTGGGAATAGAGGGCTTGGCAGAATATGCGCATATATATTGTATATATGCGTACAGAGATTCACTTTGTATATGCACATCATTCCTGCATCAGGAGCCAGCTAGGCATCTACCTGCTTGACTCTATATATCTCTAGCTATGCCTCCCATTTATTGTTCTACTATTATTCTCTAGCCATTCCCTTCGATCAATCCTCCTTATATTATGTTCATAAGCTCCTCCCTCCAATATTGGCCTCCTCCGATACTGATATTGCTCTCCCAACCACTACACCTAGACTGATTCTTGCCAAAATAGTGACCGTTGACTTCTCGTAAGGCAGTCGAGAAAGTATGGACATACCTAGGCATGGAGTAACCTTAAGTAATGAAGGATCCAACTTTAGATTAAGCGCATTTCAAACTGGAAGGTAGCAATTTGGCACTACTGGAAGTAGCCATCATGAAGATAGAATTACAGAAGACTGAAACTAACATCCTGGGAATAACCACAAAATCATCACAATTAGAGGTAATTTTTGGCGTCGCCCAGTCAAACAAAATAGTGAAAGAAATTATCAGTTGACCGGGGGTCAGGGAGTTATTTTGATCACTAAGAAAAGATACTTAAAATACATAGACTTGGCAGTTTTTTACGTGGTGAAGGTCCGGGAAGGTTGGGGAAGATGAGCATCTTCCCCACGTAAACGTGTTTTTTTAAAACCTAGAAAATAACCTTAAAAACACCCCGAAAAGTATAGAAAGGAGACCAATTCCCCCATAAAACTGACCACGGTCTACAATTTGATTTTTTGTATGAGAAAAAAAGATACTTAGAGGTACAAAAACTGTTTTTTGTATGGGGAAGGGAAGACCGCCTAGTAATATTAATAGAGGGTAGGCGGTCTTCCCCAACTCCTAGGGGTAACGTAACTTCCCCGCCAAGAATAACGCGAAAATAATAACAGAAATCGCGAGCGAATCGAATGTAAACATCACCATAACCACGAACATACCTAACCCTCAAAAAAAAAGCCCGCAGAGTGTCTTCAGTGCAAAAGAATAAATTGTTTGTTGAACATGGCCTATCCTACTCGAGAACTGGCCTTTCATATCCCCGAATGTTTCTCCTGGACCGTGTTTTGGGTGGTTTCTGTCGTTACATTTATCGACATAGTGCCATGCCTTATCGATGTTACGTACCGGGGCAATATTTGGGTGGTATATCTTCCCGTTGACGTTGATATCCCAAGCTTTATGTGCATTTTTCCCTTTGATATTTGGTGCTTGCCCACCTTTTGTCATTCCAATGTCCATTAGGAAATGGAAGTGTTTTCCACCTGTTTTCTCGTGGTCTTCTTTGCACCCGTAGTAATGCATTGGGGGAATATTTTGAAGGAATCTACAGAAAAACCTACGGTTGATCCTCAAGAATGGGAAGCTGGCAATGAACATAGGAGAGACTCCTCTGTACCTAAGAGATGAAGAGAGCGATAATTTGTATTATGCTCGAGAGATGAAAAATTGGGAAGACTATGGAATGGAATCAAACTGTCCAAGAATATTCGAAAAAATGAAGGATGGAGCTTAAGGAAAAGAGGATAATAGCAGTGGCCATAATAGAAAGAGCGTGGAAGGAACAGAAGGAAAGAAAAAAGGAAAAAAAGACTGTGGGCGGTTAAGAAAATCGAGAAATGATGGAAAGAAGTAAAAGAAGGTGGAATAGAGTAAGATAAATGAAAGTGGGCGGTATAACGGTCCCCATTTATTGAGAAAGTGCACTACATGTCTGTAAACTGACAAGGATCGTTATACACCAGTGGATGCGGTACCTATAGTATATTTCACTTAGAAGTACGGATACCGGTACAGTTCATACCGGAGATATAGCCGATCTTTCAGTATGCAAAATTGCGGATGCGTATGCACTCCAGGTGCATATGCAGCCCCACCCTGACTGCCAAGACTACACTACACCCCCCTCTATGTGGATGCCTCGTAGAGACACCGACTCGCAACCACAAACGTCATAAGTCCCTGCAGTCCCCAATGTGGACAGAAACAAAAACATCATCTCCACCTACATCAACATCAACGCGTCAAATCTCCCACGATGTTCCTTAGCCGTATGCCCCGTGCTGCTTTTGCTTCGCCAGCTCTGGGGGCTGTGGTGATCAGGAGAGCATTTATCGCCGCTGCGAAAGCCACTCCGAGGACATGGACCTCCCCTCGCGACGTCAGGGCCCTCCGAACCACCCCCTCCCTCATGAGGCCATCCGGCATCGACACACCCGTCACCGCAGAGCACACCCCTCCATCCAGCATAACCACCGCCGCCACCGACACTCCCCCCCCCGTTAGCAAAGCCCCTCCCTCCACCACCCCCCTCAACGCTCTCCACCTTTCCCAAGGCGCAAAAATGGTTCCCTTCGCAGGATACTCTATGCCGCTCATGTATCCCCCACAGACGCACATTCTTGAGCACAATTGGACTCGAGAACATGCATCCATTTTCGACGTTTCGCATATGGTCCAGCATATGTTCTCTGGACCTGGTGCTCTTGCATTTCTAGAGTCATTGACTCCAGCAGATCTGGTTGCGCTGGGGCCGTTTCATAGTACGCTGTCGGTGTTTCTGGTGCATCCTACGGGGGGGATTATCGATGATACCATTATTACCATGCGGGCGTCACAGCAGCAGTTTTATGTTGTCACGAATGCGGGATGCAGAGAGAAAGATTTACTTTATTTCAAAGAAGCTCTACGAAAATGGAAAGACTCGTCTGCACTCAAGGAAGACGGAGAGGTTGTTCATGAGGTTCTCAAGGACTGGGGTCTTATCGCCCTGCAAGGTCCTGAGGCAAAAGATGTCCTTGCGGAATACCTCGCGCACGTCCTCCCCCCACAAGTGGAAGTTGATCTAGATAAAGTTATTTTCGGGACGAGCTTTGAAGCCTCCATCCCTGCGAGCGAAAAGGTCGGCGAGAGAGTCACTGTACATATCGCGCGGGGGGGATACACTGGAGAAGACGGGTTCGAAATCTCCATCCCACCCAGCCCAGCCATCACCGAGTCCCAAATCCCCCATCCAAAGAGCCCAGCCCCCACCGCGGCGGCGAGTAGCACTGTTCCCGCACATAATCCCACCACCTACATTACTAACATGCTTCTGCGGATTGGTGGGCAGGATAAAATAAGGATGGCGGGGTTGGCAGCGAGGGATAGTTTGAGATTGGAGGCGGGGATGTGTCTCTATGGACATGATTTGAATGAGGACATTACCCCCGTGGAAGCCTCGCTGGGGTGGGTCGTGCATAAACGCCGACGAGCAGATGGGCTGTTCCCCGGGGGAAGTGTCATTCAGGCGCAGCTAGCAAAAAACGGTACTCCACCGGAGAAAAAGAGGATAGGACTTGATCTTGGTACTGGCGGGGCCCCAGCTAGGGAGGGGATGAAGATTGTGAAGATTGGGGAGAAGGGGGAGAAGGAGGTGGTGGGACATGTGACAAGTGGGGGGCCGGCGATTAGTTTGAAGATGAAAAATATTGCGATGGGATATGTGAAGACGGGGTGTGATAAGGTGGGGACAGTATTGGGGGTTGACGTTCGAGGGAAGGTGAGGGAGGCGAGAGTGGTGAAGATGCCGTTCGTGCCTACAAAATATTGGAAGGGGGTAGAGGGCAAGGGGAAGGTGGACGCGGTGATCAAGGACCCGTCGGGGGAGGCGTGAGGGGCGGATTGGATGTATGGCTTTTATCTTTGAGTTTTATTGCATGATTTATATAGCAATGGCATCATCAATTGGAGTGTTCAGCGCGTGCAAGGCTTGTCTGTATGAAGGCAAGGTGTGATGTAAGGCGCCGGTGTGATGACATTCCTTGTCCCTCATCTGTGGAGGAACACCTACAATATACTCAACTGAAAATACATCGCATCCGCCTGCCCTAGAGACAGGTCGACAAGACTGGCCAGGCACATCGCCAGACCTCGGGCACATCGCCAGACCTCGGGCACATCGCCAGACCTCGGGCACATCGCCAGACCTCGGGCACATCGCCAGACCTCGGGCACATCGGGCACATCAACTTGCAATTCTCGGCACATCTATCAGCAAGTCCATCCTTGAGCGGAGCCTGAACTCGGACACCCACGATGCTCCGGGCATTCACCCAACGAGGGCCTGCGTGGGCGGCTCTTCGCCGGAATGCTATTGCCAGCAGTATTATCTCCAGCGGCGGTAGTTATGGACATAACAATACTCACCATGCCCGGGACTACATGGTATTCCACACGACCTACAACCCCGATGGTGTACGCTCCCCTCCCCCCTTCCCTCCATCTCAGGCCCAACTAACTTCCCTCAACCCCCATAGAACATCCCCCGCCTCCCCCCAACCCTCCCTCCCCTCCCCAAGCCTCCAAAAGGCATCCTCCTCCTCCTTACCCCTCTCTACGCCCCCCTCCTCACCACCACCTCCTCCTCCCTCCTAGCCTCTCACCTCACCACCCTCCTCCCTCCCGACAACACTTCCACAATCGACATCCTCGCCGCCGTGGTCGACGATCTCCCATCCTACCCCTCCAACCCAACAAACAGCCCCCCATGCACATCCTCTATCCTGACGCATCAACGGAATGAGGGATGGAGCTGGCTTATTACAGACAAAGAGGGGCTTATCAATCGCACACTCTCTCCATTCTCCATGGGATCCTCAACCACTATACCAAACCCCACCACCTCCGAGGGGAATATCAACTCCCACGGCCGCCCCGTCACAAAATTTACCGGCCGCCGAGCAAACTGGGGCTACGAGCTCCCCATCCCACTAGTCTTCTCCTTCCCCAACGGAAAATCCGTCTCCATTGCCTTGGCAAACACATTCTTCCAAACCGGCCGCCTCGCTACCCTCGGACGGGTTTCAGTGCAAAAAGGGCTAGAAGGGGGTTTAATCATGTTCGGTGACTCAAACGGCGGGGTCCACGGGGCGGGGGAAGGGTGGGATACTGTCAATCGGGTATACAGGATTGTCATTCCCCCCCTGAGTAAGGCCGAGGGGGACTATAAATACACTTCCCGCCTCCCACTTATCCCGCTCACTGCCCCCCGTCAGGTCCTGCACTGCGCGGGAAATATCCTGCGAGAACTATCCTTACCTGAGGACCCCAACACTGGGATCCCTGCTTCGAGGGAGCTGGAGTCTGCTGTGGATAGGTTCCTCACGGAGAACCCGCAGGTTCTAGCGGGAAGGAAGCTGGATATATTTGCACTTATCACACCTCCAGGCTGCGAGTACCCCCAGAGGGATCGGAATGGGGGGATTGATCCCTGGGATTTACAATCAGGGCAGAAATTGAGGAGGGTGCTAGGTGGAGGTGGCGGATGGGGGAAGAAAATGGGGTTATTGAGTATAGATCCGCAAGGGCTGACGTATGCGCTCAGTGATGACGAGTATGCGAGGTTGCATTACGACGATGATACTGTTTCTGGAGATGACGTCGAAGAGAAGAGGTTTAAACGGGAGTTTGAGCGGAGATTTTTCGGTGCAAAAGATGATATTGAGGATGTCCGTGGGCCTGCTTCAACTGAAGAAGCCGATACTGGGGCCGATACTGGGGAGAAGAGGAGGAAAGGCGATGATGATAACAACGACGACAGTACTATCCTCTCCACCAATTCTACAATCCAATTCTTCCTCTCAGACCCCACTCCCCCACCCTCACCACTTCCTAGCTCCTCCGCCTCCACATCAGAACAATACCTCATCCTAGGATGCATCCACAAAGATACCCAACCCCTCGCTGCCGATCCTCTTGAGGAAGAGTGGAAGGTGGTTCGTGAGAAGGAGCTGTGTGGGGATGAAGTCAGCCATGAGATGGGGAAAATAAGGAAGGGGGTTCAAGTACCAGGTGTATTTGGTGGGAGGGCGGAGGAAGGGGTGTGGGTTAAGGGTGAAAGGGGGGATGAGATGGTGAGGAGGGAGGATGAGATGGAGAGGGGAGGGAAGGGGAAGATGGATGTACCCGGGGGAGAGGTAGTCGTTGTGGTGAGGGGTCCGAGGGGTGCGGAGAAGCGCTAGCTATATATAATTGGGGGAATTTCATTCCTTGATAAAGAAAAGGAAATGCCCATAGTGTGTATTTTTAATCTATCTGTATGGTATTATACAAAAAATATGAAATAACTCCTGTATAGAATAATTATTTACATCCCTACCTGGTGGGCACTCACCGCCTCTCGCCTTCCCAACCCACGTTATACCCCCTCGCAACCCCGCTCCTGCCAACTTCCATCTGCGCGCCCTCACCACCACCCCCACTCGCACCACTCCAGTCTTCATCCTCATACCCAACGACCAACCCCCTCCAGGTCCGTTTCTCCTTTAGGAACTCCGCAGCTGGACTGAGCACCCCGCCTGTAGGGGCAAGGAGGTGCGAGTGTTTATTTTTCTCCGTCAGGGCGGAAGAGGCTGGATTTGTGGTTGTAGTGGTGGTAGGTGCAGTAGGGAGATGTGCGAGGGGGCGAGATGTGGATGAGTATCTGCCTGTGCGGAGGTCGAAGTCGGGGGGGAGGGACTCGGGGAGGTGGGAGAGCGGGTTGGAGGGATCTTCGTCGTCGGCGGGACTTGTACTACCGGGGGTTGAATCGTAGTTACCTCCTTTCTCTGAGTTTTTTTGTTTCTGCGTGGATTCATGCGCAGTTTCACCACCTGTCGGATCCCTCTTCAGTAATGTATCAAAATCCGTAATCCACTCTCCATTCCACTCCCAAAACCTCCCCTTCCCTGCCTCGCCATTCTCTCCCTCACGATCCCCCATTCCTTCTAATGCAACCCCACATTCCCACGGCGTCACCACCCCTCTCCAAAACCCCCTTCCCCCATCTCCCCTCTCCAGCGCGCCCCCCACAACCCCCTGTTCCCAACACCCCACCCCCACCCAACCCTCTACCTCACTAAAATTCGCCAATTTCTCCGGATTCACCTTGCCCACAACGACCATATAGCTCTTTTTGCCTTTACTCCGGATTAGACGTTGCAGGAGGGAAATTAGGGGAAGGTAGTTTTTTACGGATAAGGTGGAGACAAGAATTCCGATTATTGACGCAGCACGAAGTTGTGTTAATAGCGCATACCTGCGGCGAAGGAGCGGCATCGTCGCTAGTGGGGCAGTGCTTATCGCCGAGACGGTCGCATCTCTATCCGTAGGGAAGATATGCACCTTCCCGACCCTTGAGGCAAGAACAAGGAGCAAACTTGTCATAGGAGTGCTAATATGGAACAACGTCCATTCCTCCCGCAGTATCCTCGCCATCTCAGCCTTCTTCTCTGCAGAATCGCTTTCACCAGGCACACACTCCAAGGGCAAGGTCCGATTCGGCAATAGCGCAGATGGGTCGTGAATCACCTCCGCTTCCCAGATTTGGGTATACCCGGATTCCTCTCTTAGCTTCTTCACTATTGGGTGCAGGTGAGACGTATACGTCACATCCGCCATGACAACGACCTTCTCCGTCCTATCTGGGAATAATGTCGTAAATGTGTCGAGGACGCTTTGTTGTGAAAGGGGAGGATGTGTAAAGACGTATATCACAGGCAGGCGAGCTGTCGGGGAGAGACAGGCCCGGCCGTAATGCACTAGTACATCTGCGGAGACGTGTTCTGCGGCGATTTCGTCGGCGCAGCAGGAGCCGTAGCTAGTATCGGCTAGGATGTAGAGTTTCTTCTCCACCCTCTCAGTAGTCCTCTCGGGATCTTCTCCCTCTGACGGCCCTGCTGCTTCTGGGGCGTTTAAGTTGTCCCGGAGTAACTCATAGACCTGAGTTGCGCCTAGCTGGAGAAGTTCATCGGGGAACTGTAGTGCAATCCGGCTCCATCCTCCAGATCGTAACTCGGCGATTGTGCGGTCAATCTCGAAGAAGCTGCGGAGCTCGGCGTGGGTTTTGGGGGCGTAGGTGGGTGGTGGCGGGGGGGGTAGGGTGAAGAAGGAGGGGTCTTCGTGGGTGGAGAGGACTGGGGCCACGGTTGGCCCGGTGGTAGTTTGGGGTTGGGGGGATGAGGGTTCGCTCATTTTTCGAAAGTGGAGGGAGTGAGAATAAAATATGGTAGGGCATGTTTGTATGCAGGAAAGCTTGTTTATGCACTAGAGGGAAGCAAGTAACGGATATGTGCATATGTATATAATATGCAGTTCCGGTTGCAATTCTCCTGACTCGTGACCTGACTCGAATTCCAAGCATAAGGCGATGGCTCACCTCCAAAAAATTGACATGTTGGAACATTTATATGGAGTACAGGAATATATATTTGTACAGTACATATGTATATATGGGCGTGTGCTGTAATTTGTGTTAAGAAGCCATATGTATTTTCTTGCATCTACATTCAACGAGTCAAGCATAATGCCGATAGACATGCATATGAATGATTTCCAACATTTCCCTGCGAAACTGTAAACAAATACAGTATATATGAAAACGGCAAAGCTATCATGAACAAGCTGTCCCTCCACCGTGATGTTATGAACAATCTGTCCCTCCGCAGTGATGATGACTATGCATGCAACAGGTACAAATCGACACCCAGGGCAACCACCACTCCCAATGCCGTTGTCTTCCACGGACCAAGCCTTCCAGCATATCTGTATAACATCAAATAGGCAAATATCAGAAACGGTACCATCATCACTGATTTCATGACACGCTCCACAGCCTTCTCCATTCTTGCAATATTCCCGCCAACCATGTTGTCGACTCTGCCAGTCATGTTTTCTATATCCCGGAGTACTTCCGCAACGTTGGCTTTGCTGACCAGGCTTTCAATGTCCGCGAGTCGTCTTTCTGACATCTGCCCCAACTCCTGTACAATTTCGCGCACTTCTGCAACACGCATGGCGGAAACTTGCTCAAAGCGCTGTATACTGTTTGAGCCAATGTTGCGGAGGTCTTGGTCAAAAATACCAGCATCTGGCTCATGATTCAGCATGTCTATCCGTATTCATATAGTCTTTCTTATAGGTCTAATTTCAACCTGGGCCAACTTACTGGCACACAAGAACAAAGCTGGCACAACAAATATCCGATTAGCCAAAACCATCGCTAAAATCAAAGCTCAGGGGTTTTTCAATAAACGTGTCTTAAGTCGTGTTGAGTGTGTAGCTTAAAGGTGAAAACCTGGAAGCCTAAGTAGGTCGATGAAAAGCTGCCGCTTCAGCCTCATCATGAGTTGAGCCCGACCAATGGGTTAATTCCACATGGCATCCTCCTGCAATTTCTGATAATGTACAGTACCTACAGTACCTCATATGTGTGTGGACAGTAAAATATTATGGAGCATTGTCGTCAATTATCAAGGGCCTCAGTTTGGGCTGTTTCTATGTCAATCATAGCCGGAAAGGTTAGATATTCGCACTGGGCTCAGGAAATATGCAGTAAGAGTACGAGTCTATAGGTGTGGTGAATACGGTGCCGAGTGTAGTCTAACTTCTTCATTGTAGGTAGTTTTTATCTTCGATCATGCAATATGTATCAACTTTTATGCTACATTCAATATATATTGTTTATATGATCCTGCCTCCATGAATTCTTTTTCTAACAATTTCTATTACATAAGCAAAAGGGTTGCCTTACTTGTAGGCCAGATTTGTTGCAATATTTTTTGTACTTCCAGTAGGGGTGGTCACTTAAAAATTATATTTGGTCAAGGAATCAAAAAATCTAGGGAGGTTTTAGATTTAGCTGTTGAAAGAGAAGTAATCCAAAAGAATGGTAATTGATACTCTTATAAAAATCAAAAGATAGGAAATGGACGCGAAACCACGTAGATTATTTGGAAAAAAACTTACCTATTTATCACTGTTGATAAGAATTTCAAGAATTTCATTTTTGTCTTTCAAGGTGATAAGCGCCTTGGTACATACTGTAGGTATGAACTAATCCTAAACTGTAAAAATTTGAGATTAACAAGTGACCACCCCTACTATATTGGATCCAAGATGCAAAATTCAATCATTTCGAAATCTTGGATGGCGAACCGAGTAGATTTCAGATGCAGAAGAAGCTATCCGATGAATTTATTATGACCAGTATGCTCCTGCTGCATCATCACGTCCTTCTACCCCACCAATAGTGCAAACCACATATCTTGAGGATGATTTTGTAACAATAGTATTTGGTTCTTCACAGGGTAGTATAATTCCAGAGATGTCGGAAATAGATATATATTTAGAGGAAAAGGTTGACTTCCACAGGTTGATCCAATTGAATGGTGCCGCACTTATGAGTCTCAGTTTCCTAACCTCAGTCGCATGGCTCGGGATTATCTTGCTATTCCTGCTACCAGTGTACCTTCTGAATGCTGTTTTTCTATTGCAGGAAATGTATTAACTAAGCAGAGAAGTGCCATGACAGAGGGAATGGCTAATGCAATTATGTGTTGCAAGTATTGGTTGGGGTTTGATGAATTTACACCTCTCGACATGATTTTGGAGCGAGGTTTAGTGGAGGAGGGCATAGAAGAAGATATTGACGTTGAAGCTGAAGCTGAAGATGAGTAGGTAGCTAGCTAGCGAGGTTGAAGCGAACTTGAATATACTCATAATTGTGTTGGATGCTCTATATACAAAAGTCTCGAGACCAGCCTGGTAAATGACGACTTCTCGAGACGTCTCGTGCCCAGGCCTATTAAAATATAATAATAATAATAATATGAACTCGCGAAGAAGAATTATGTTCCGGGCCAGCCGCGAGTATGAGAAAATTGAAGTTACGGTATCTTGATAATTTGATAATGTGGCTCCTCATGGTCCCCTAATTGGGACAGAATAGGACGTAAGGAGTATTAAAAAAAAAAAAAAAAAAAAAAAAGTACAGTCCTTGAGAAACATCCTTGAGAACGCCTTGTCATTCATCTTGCTGTTCTTGCCAGCGGGATCGCAGTGGCTTCAGTTGGCTGATCGCGGCGTTGAATTTAGACGCAACAAGATGAATGTAAGGACCGTCCCCGCAAGGCTGTCTCCGCAAGACTGTCTCCGCAAGGCTGTCTCCGCAAGGCTGTCTCCGCAAGGATGTCTCCGCAAGGCTGTCTCCGCAAGGCTGTTTCCGCAAGGCTGTCTCCGCTAGGCTGTCTCCGCAAGGCTGTCACTGCAAGGCTGTCTCTGCAACACTATTAGTATAGTCAGTCTAGTTCACTATATTCCAAGATAGTTGGCTTGACGTCCTTAAGAAACGTCCTTGGGAAATGCCCCAGAGAAACGCCTTGCCATTCATCTTGCTGTTCTTGCCAGCGGGATCGCAGTGGCTTCAGTTGGCTGATCGCGGCGTTGAATTTAGACGCAACGATGAATGTAAGGACTGTCTCTGCAAGGCTGTCTCCGCAAGGCTGTCTCTGCAACACTATAAGTATAGTCTGTCTAATTCACCATATTCCAAGAGAGTTCGCTTGACATCCTTGAGAAACGTCCTTGAGAAACGTCCTTGAGAAATGCCTTGCCATTCATCTTGTTGTTCTTGCCAGCGGGATCGCAGTGGCTTCAGTTGGCTGATCACGGCGTTGAATAACAAGATGAATGTAAGTGCTCTCTCTGCAAAGATGTATTCGCAGGCTAAGTTCGCTGGCAGGGTTCTGTGGTAGGAAGATGAATGGAAGCAGAAAGAAACCAAGGAAGGCGACTGACTATATATACTAGGCTGGTGGTGGCCGCTAGTGCAGTGCCCTGATTGATACCTGCCGGTTCCGGCACGGCTGTCCAACATCATTAGGGGTATTCAATCTTAAGGAAATACGGCGTACTTTTCGTACGTGTACGATCATATGAAAAAAAAAAAAGTACGATTTTGTACGCTACAAAGCGTTCAAATAGAGAAATCTCTAACTCTGGCCACAAGCATAACCATGAAGCATTCGGCTGACGCCGAGAACCAATCTTTTGACCAACCATTTCAGTGCGGTTCTTCCACCAATTGGCATTGACCGTTGTGGGATTTTGAACCAGCGACTAGCTTCCATTTGTATAGGCGGTCGATATTCCACCACATCATCATCATCATCAAACTTTAAGTCTTTTGGAACCCGGTGGTGCATTAGAAACATTAATACTTCCACCTTTTTTCTCTAGAATAGCTTCGTTCTATTCTTCGGATAGGTCCTCGTACTTTGTACGCTCGATCCTCCAAGGGTTTAGGCTTGCGCCCTGGCCGCTGCTTTGATTTTGCCTGTGGCGTAGCAGAAATAGTCTTTCAAGGACGAGGTAGATGGATACTGTTATAGGTGCTAGCAGAGTCCGATGTCTTGGTGCCCCCCAAACACTATACACCAATAGACTTAAGCATAGGATAAAATAAATGAACTTCATTGTGGTGAAGGCAAGGCGAAACACTTCAAGTTTACTATCTACATCAAACTTTGCCTCCGATGAGGTTGATTTGTTGTCTTTGTTCAATATGTCGGTATGCGGTACTTCGCCTTCTATAATTTCGCATGTAACCGACAGTTGCAGCTCTGAACACGCTAGCCAATTACTCGAAATAATACGGTATTTTATATCAAATGTTTGGAAAGGACAGGTAGACAGTTCAACTGCATTTGCAAGACAAAACTGATATACATAATACGCTCAATTTTCAGACAAGAATAGCTTGTACTCTATAAACAACATGGGGAAAACGCAAGTGTTGTCACATAATGTACCACTTGTTGTCTATAGTCTGCACGCCGCTCCAGTGCCGCATTCAACCTCATACTTCAATTTCACAACCATCCCATCTCACAAAATGTAAAGATAACACGGAGCAAGCTAGAAAGAGAGATTACTAATTAACCTCCGAATCCTCCTCGAGCAACAACTGGAAGCTGAAGGGCTCAAAGGGAACACCCTCTCCAATGAAATGCTATACGTAAGACACCAATTATTAGCTTTACTTCACGCCAAAAGAGTCAATAGAACCCTATGAACATACCTTACTCATCGCCTCGACCCAATGCAACCTTAAACTGTGCAACATAGCACTCGTTCCCTCCATAACTACCAACACCGCGACCGTCAGGTTAAACCACATAGCAAATAAAAAGAACACTGCAATCACACCCAAAAACCCAGAGAAATAAAATGCATTTCCCACGGTCATACTCCACAAGACGGTACTCAACTGGGCATGGGCAAGCGACAAGGCCCACAAACGCAAATACGACGCTGTATGCGAGATACAATTAAGACAAAACTCAATCGTGTGAATGACCTGGTGGATTAGGACTTCTCCAAACTCGAATTCCTCTTCCTCTTTCATGTCTTCGGCGATGAGGGCGCCTGAGTTGTTGACAGAGTCGAGGGAATGTCGAGAATCGTGGTGAGCTGTGAGACTGGGGTGGTCTTCGTCTTCAGGGTCGAGGGCGGAGGTGATGCGCCCATCGGAGATGCTACGGTATCCAACAGCGCAGTGTTTGTTGTGTTCAAAACGGAGCCAGAAGGGCTTAAGGAAAAGCATGATTGGAACACAGCAGAGCGCAATAAGCAACAGGCAGACCTGGATAAAGGCTTGATTCCTGAAGAGTGGTTCATTGACAGTACCAGGCTGGAGGAACATGAAGATAAGCATGTTCAAAATTGATGGTGGAGAGTCACCACGGGCATTCCAGTCTTGAGTCCATTTGTAGATGATGGTAAGTACGAGGTAGCCGAAGATAGACTGGAGGAAAACCATTCCAGGAATGAAGTTCCCCCAGATGTCGACCTTGGATTTGAAGTAGCGGTGGTTAATGAGGGAGAGGCAGAGTGAGTATGTCATGTGAGCCCATCCGAGGATGATACTAAGCTTCATCTTGTAGGAGTTCGTAAAGATGAGGTTGTTCTCTGCTCCATGCCAGCCCCAATCGAGCCCAAAGGGGTATGTGTAATTATCTCTTCTAGAAGCCTCAATTGGCGTACCCGGCTCGAAGTGCTCCGGCCATACCCATTGAGACTTGAAAAGGGTCATGGATTTTGAAAAAATATCGTTGTAGATCATACCAGTATATATGGAGAAGAGTCCCATCATCAAGATGATGTATCGCCCAAAGAAGGCCATGTCAAACAGCTCAAACACCTTTTTCTTCCCGAGTGGTTTCTCAAACCAGACCATCAAGGCACCCGCAAGAGCCATGATAAAACCATGCCCGACATCGCCAAACATGACAGCAAATAAGAAGGGGAAAGTGACGATGGTGGGTAGACCGGGGTTGACTTCACGGTATTTGGCAGTACCATAGGCATCGATAATGGTTTGAAACCCGAGTGTGAATTTGTTGGTCTTGTTGTAAGTCGGCGGGGTTTTGCTGGTCTTCACCTCATTAATAATGGAGGGGGCATGTATACCGGCCCGGTCGGTAACCTCGTGAAGGGTACGTTTGATCTGAGGGACTGTGCTCGTTGGGCACCACCCTTCTGCAATCAAGCACTTTCTCGCAGAATCGTAAATGAATAGATTGAGTGCAGAGTAAACAGCTTTCTCCTTCTTTATGATTACCATCCAGGAGGCCAAATTCTGGGCAATCTGCCTCAGTTCTCCGTGTAGGGTTTTCTTTGTGTTCTGAAGGACAGCATTGAGGTCATCGATGCGATTGTTGACCTCCCGAATCTGATCTCTCCGCTCATCCATATCCTCATCCACACCATACAAATTAGCGCCCAGGGACTCGGAAATTTTTCTAATCTTTGCAATAATCTCCTTTCCATGGGCAAAAATAACAAAGACATTCTTGTCCACTTGCTCATGGGTAGTTGGGTCAGCGATGGGCTCGGGGATCTCGCTCTGCCTCATGTAAAGATTTCCGCGGAGTGTTCTCCACAGAATCCTCTCGAATGCAGCAATCTTCTCCCTCGCGATAACTCCGGCCACGAAGCCAATGTTCATTCTGCTCAGGGACCGATCCTGGGCACCATTGGCAGGCCCAGATTGCTCCACATCATCGAGCAATGGGGCAGAGGGCTCGTCTGCCGAGCTTCGGATTTCATCTGTATGCCCATAAGCGCTATCGAAAAAGCCCCCAGCTTCTCGCAACACCCAGCGGAACTCAATAAGCTCGACCCAACGTTTCTGTAGAGTTTCGTAACTGTCGTCAAGCTGGTTGATGTGGTTTTCAAGCAGGTCAGTACGCTGAGCTAGTTCGTTGACCTCGTTCGCGTTCGGAGCTGCGGTAACATATGCCGAGTCTGGGAGGGGTCGGAGAGGGATACTGTTCTTCTCCATCTGTGCACCAAAGAATCCTACATTTTATCAGTCCGGTGTAATCAAGAAAAAGCCGGAATAATTCAAACATACGCAGCTGACGCTCGACATTGTCCAGTCGCCTAATCTCTCCTGTGAAGGTCCTTTGAAATGCGGAGGTTTCGGCATTAAGCTACACAAGGCACAAGTCAGTACATCTATCGGGTTGCCAGGTACTGAGTCGAAATCCATCATACATCACGGAACTGGATCTGGCCAATCTCTCCCAACGCGCTAACCGTCTCCCTCCCGATTTCTGTTGCTACATACAGCTGTACGAGCGACATCTCCACCGAGCGGAAAAGGGTGTCCTTCCCCATCTTAGTGGTCCAGATGTATATATCCCGGTATCTCTGGGCCGGCACAGTTTAAGGGGATTGTAAAATTATCTGTGTTTATGAGAACCTAAACGGTAGTGTCAGAGTGAAATAAGTTGACGATGACGAGTATGCAGGAACTGATGTTTGCTGAGTTACATAAGAAACAAGGCCAAGGAACCCATTTAGTCTTGGCATCTTATTCCACACATAAGTAGAGATCAGAATGCATTACCAAATGCAGATCAGGTACGGTTCTTGAATGGCATATTTATCTCTTAAGGAACCAGACTCTCTTAAGGGACTCTTGAGTCCCTTAACCAATTAAGAATTCGATTAAATTACAATTAAGAACAATGAGAGGTGAGGCCAAGATGCCAAGGTGCTTCGTAATTGAACATTAGCTTAATGGAAAT
The DNA here is from genome assembly GCA_003788615.2 of Terfezia boudieri ATCC MYA-4762. NCBI lineage: Eukaryota > Fungi > Ascomycota > Pezizomycetes > Pezizales > Pezizaceae > Terfezia > Terfezia boudieri. The sequence continues at coordinate 1,862,843 of ML121529.1, read as the reverse complement.
TACAATTGACCACCAATACCTGGATGCGAAATGTATTTTTTCAATAGTTCCGGAACATTATTTGGACATACCTCAATCACTCATTAATCCTTAAATCCCTCTCCCTCCTCTTCTTCTGTTCCTCCTCCTCCAACCACCTCCTTACAAACTCATTTTCCGGCCCAACCATAACCGCCAGCTCTAGCATTGGATGTTGAATCTCCTCCTTTATCGCCTCGCCCCCCCTGAGGCCATGTACAGGGCCCCCAAACTCGGCGAATAACTCCTCAAACACTCCCCTGGGGTTGCGGTGTTCCGTATATTCAGCTATACTAATCGCTTTGCGCCCTCAGCACACGCCTGCTCGAAGAGACTGGATATTTTTCTGTGCGGCGATAGCGGTGCCACGATGGGAACAGTCACGCCAAAGGAAGGAGTTGCGGGTCATATATTCGTGCCTACGCAGCTGCCCACTTCCGCTTTCGGGAATGCCGCTGGTACTGCTGTCGCAACGAGAGTCACCCGGCGTCGACTCCCTCTTCCTCCGTCAGTCTCGTCTCTCTCTTTGCATCCCTCGAACCCCCCTAGAATTCCCTCCTCGTCTGCCACAGGCATACTCACAGCTACATCTCACACTTCGAATCCTGCCTCAGCAGTCTCTTCTATACGAAATCCACGCCTTTCCATCACTACAAGCGGTACCTGTCCCGTTGACATCCTACATAAAACACTTGTCCTATTACCCCTGCTAATACATGACACTCTGCAGATCCTGAAATGACGTTCTTCGATGCATTTTCTATAATAGCAGGAGGTGCTTTCTGTCTTGCCCTCTGGGTTGAGATTGGTTTTGCGTGAGTACAATTATGACACTCCTCCAGAACTCTTGTAAGACGAACCTTTTCTGACATATCACATGCTATGCTCAGGACACCCACGGAACCCACCGAAAACCTAGAACGCGGCCTTGCCGGCACGGCAGTGGCCGCTGTAGCAACCACCAACCAAGACGTTGTTTGGTTTGCTGTGGCATCCATGCTGGCCATCGGGCTAGTGAAGTTGGGGAGGGAAATTGCGAGAGAATGGGGTATTGAGATGCAGGAAAGGAAAGATAAGCGTGAAGATGAAAAACAGGAAAGAAAAGAGAAGCGTGAAGATGAGAAGGAGGAAAGAAAAGAGAAGCGTGAAGATGAGAAGGAGGAAAGAAAAGAAAGAAAAGAGAAGCGTGAAGATGAGAAGGAGGAAAGAAAAGAGAAGCGTGAAGATGAGAAGGAGGAAAGAAAAGAGAAGCGTGAAGATGAGAAGCTGAAGCGTGAAGAAGAGAAGCAGGAACGGCAGGAGACGCGTGCCCATGAGATTTCAATTCAGGGTTTGAAGGTTAGAGAGCTTGAACTGCAGGTTGAGCTCGAGAAGCTCAAGAAAGCTGTTTAATTGCTTTTTTAAAAAAATTTTTAAACTGACAACCATATATGAATTGCACTCTCATTGCGATCCCTCTGTATGTCCTGTGTACTGACCGTGGGAAATCGAGATAGCCTTAAAAGGCTGGTAGCCAGGAAGGGAAGGGTTAGGTTGTTGGGGCGTTTTGGCATGTAGATCAAGTTCCGGGAGTTTGTCTCATCACCACCTTACTCGAGGGAATTGACGAGCTTGTTTAGGGTTTTGACATCGAGGGCATTGATAAGGGCCTGGTGAATTTCGTAGCTCAGCCCTTCCTTTGGAACTGGTTGAGCTTTGCCTGGTCGTTCCATGGTACTTCAGCCGCCAGCCTTGAGAACTCCGTCGACAGGTCATTGTTTCGTTGCCTTAGAGCTCGGAGAGCCCGAGTAGTGGTTCCTACGGCATTGGGGTCTCCAAAGGCTCTGTCAAGGATCGTGAAGAGACCAAGATCAATTATTTTTGATATGCAGCACTTTCATCAATGGACTCCAGAGTCTATTGATGGATCAAAATTTTATTACAGAGGTTTTGGACTCCTGCACGCTAGATATCTTATAATCCATGTAAGAATGTTTTGGTATTTCGTGGATATCTCTCGTCCTATCTCCCTTTAGTAATCAACAACACGCAACAACATAACATGACGAGCCCAGATAACATGCTTATGTTGGCAGCAATGCGATGCACTTAAAATGGACTTACCCGATAACGATGATGATGATGACGATAACGATACACCTCAATATCGAGCTCCGATCACCTATGAAAAAACCGGTCACTCCCATCACTTCCGTCAATTTTATGACTGACAGCATAAGTGATGGTAGATATGTAGAGTATGAAGAGTTTTTTGATACCAAGACTCTTAAGATGTTTGTTATAAAAGATAGGGCCAAGAAATTCATAAAAGATGTCTGGATACCTATCGTTGTCGTCTGAATATCTTTTAATCCCTGCCCCAGCATGTGCATGTGGTTACAAGCTATTCCAAAACCACTCTAATTTACGACCTCATGTTACCTACTGTACTAAGTCTAATTAGCCCATGCCAATCCCACCCCACTACAACCTCCATCCAAGTAGTCTGGTTGCACAACCCCTCGGAACTCATCATACAGATGGGAAAAAGAAGAAACGGAAGATCTAATCAACTGGATGGAGGATAATCTTGAAATTATAAAAGCCAAGCAAGCGCTTTGGTATAGCAAGTGAAAGATCGTCAAGATGTTGCTGGATTTGGAGTATAACGGGCATGTTGATAACTGCTATGTTGAGCGTCACCATGACCATTAACATCAATAACTTAATTTTCAAATTAGGTGATCAAATGGTGCACCTCAATATTGGTTTAGTCTGTGCAGAGGGGGGGTGGGCCTGGTCAATTTTGCATATCAATAAAAAAATTTTTTTTTCCCATTTGACTACCCCCTATTGTTCTATACAACTGGGCTAGATATTCGAGTAGTATGGTTGGCACAAATATTTGGGATCTTTATATATATTTTTACTATAGGGATACCTAGATAAATAGGTATCCGATAATAGTGTAATTTCCTCCATTCGGACGTTAATAACTACATTTAGAATGATTGCCGAATGATACACCTGCCGCGTTCACACCAATTGCCATGATTGCAGCTGCCGGGCAATTCAGGCGCGAATGGAATAGTTGTATAATCCCATCTCAGCGGACATATCACGACAGCGGATTTTGGGAATGTGGCGATTTTATAGGTATGATGAGAGGAGCTTGGAGGATATACATGTTAGCCATGGGGGAAGGTAGGGAGAGGAGATAGTTAGTGGATTGGGAGGAATATGAATAGGAAGTTTAGGAGATTTGGGGTTCAGGGCTATATTTGAGTAGGGAAGTGAATCTTTTCGATATAGGATGGCGAGTTTGGTGCCTTTTCTTTTCTCGTTCTTGCCTTGTTCAGGGTTATTTGTTAGATAATATGGTTGGGTTTATTTACGGGTTGCCATAAGGTTCGGTTTCACTAGGGAGTTTTCTTTGTGAAGAGTAATGGTTATTTGGGTTACCATGTCGAACTCGGTTCCATGCTTAAGTTGCGCTGGGAGAATTCAGGTCAATCATGAATGTGAATGATGTAATTACTTATTTTCCATTATCTACCTCGCTATATGCCCCCTAATAAAAATCATGCTAATAAAATGAGAGACAAGTGACCACCACCTATTGACCGCCTTCACTACCCCACCTTAAAATAGAGCTCAACTCCAAGACTCACGCGCAGGGGTTATACATTCACTTCTGTTCATCGCTCAATCTCCACGTAATCCTATTCATTATCCACTGCCTCCCATCCCCCACTAAATATCCTTCCTTCTATCCTTCCCTCAAAACCGTGGACGGATCTGCCTTGTGCGGCGGCGGCGAGCATATGGGATAGGTGCGTCAGTGGTTGGTGGTTGAGGTGGAGGTGGGGGATTAGTATCGATGTTTCCACCATAGAAAAAATCCGTTGGCACCGGTTTAGTAGGAGATGGTCCAGGTGGAGTTACCACTGGTCCAGTTGGAGTAGTTGGGCTAGGGCCAACCTCGGTATTCTGGGGGTTCTCATTGCCCGGGGTGTCAGTGTTTTCGCCATATGGAGAATCCGTTGGTGCCGGCCCAGTTGGAGATGGCCCGGGTGGAGTTACCACTGGTCCAGTTGGAGTAGTTGGGCTTGGGCCAACCTCGGTATTCTGAGGGGTCTCATTGCCCGGGGTGTCAGTGTTTTCACCATATGGAGAATCCGTTGGCGCCGGCCCAGTTGGAGATGGCCCGGGTGGAGTTACCACTGGTCCAGTTGGAGTAGTTGGGCTTGGGCCAACCTCGGTATTCTGAGGGGTCTCATTGCTTGGGGTATCAGATGGTCCGGGTGGAGTTACCACTGGTCCAGTTGGAGCCGTTGGCGTTGGGCTAACCTCGGTATTCTGAGGGGTCTCATTGCCGGGTGTATCAGTGTTTCCACCATATGGAGAATCTGTTGGTCCAGTAGGAGATGGTCCAGGTGGAGTTACCACTGGTCCAGTTGGAGTAGTTGGGCTTGGGCCAACCTCGGTATTCTGAGGGGTCTCATTGCTTGGGGTATCAGATGGTCCGGGTGGAGTTACCACTGGTCCAGTTGGCGTTGGGCTAACCTCGGTATTCTGAGGGGTCTCATTGCCGGGTGTATCAGTGTTTCCACCATATGGAGAATCTGTTGGTCCAGTAGGAGGTGGTCCAGGTGGAGTTACCACTGGTCCAGTTGGAGTAGTTGGGCTTGGGCCAACCTCGGTATTCTGAGGGGTCTCATTGCTTGGCGTATCAGATGGTCCGGGTGGAGTTACCACTGGTCCAGTTGGAGCCGTTGGCGTTGGGCTAACCTCGGTGTTCTGAGGGGTCTCATTGCCGGGTGTATCAGTGTTTCCGCCATATGGAGAATCTGTTGGTCCAGTAGGAGGTGGTCCAGGTGGAGTTACCACTGGTCCAGTTGGAGCCGTTGGGCTTGGGCCAACCTCGGTATTCTGAGGGGTCTCATTGCCGGGTGTATCAGTGTTTCCGCCATATGGAGAATCTGTTGGTCCAGTTGGAGATGGTCCGGGTGGAGTTACCACTGGTCCAGTTGGAGTAGTTGGGCTTGGGCCAACCTCGGTATTCTGAGGGGTCTCATCACCCGGGGTATCAGTGTTTCCGCCATATGGAGAATCTGTTGGTCCAGTAGGAGATGGTCCAGGTGGAGTTATTTCTGGTCCGGTTGGAGCCGTTGGGGTTGGGCTAACCTCGGTATTCTGAGGTATCTCATTGCCGGGGAGATTAGTTGTTGTCTCTCCAGATTGATTAGTTGGAGTTGGCCTATTCTTCTTGGTACAGGTAGTCGTGGCTTTCTTTTCCTTAACCCCAGGCCCATACTGCTCTCCACTCTGATCGTAATTCACGGGTTTATATGTATCGTTGCCGGGGAGATTAGTGGTCGTCACTCCAGACTCATTAATTGGGGTTGGCTTATTCTTCTTGGTACAGGTAGTTGTAGTTGTGGCTTTCTGTTCCTTATCCTGAGGCCTATACTCGCTAGTTCTAGGCTCATTCGTCTCCTGATCCTTAAACTGCGAGCCATGTTTTCTATGGTCAATACTAGGGTGAGGAGTGTAATCCCTCTTTACCTGGGCAACAGCAGCCCTCTGAGGTAAAGAGCCTCGGCCTCTGATGGAGGTAGGGGCGGTACTAGCAGTTACTGCTAAGAGGAGGAGGAGAAATGAAGGTTTGAATAGCATACTGAGATGTATTCGCACTTGATTCAGAAGGATATGTGAAGGATAGTTGATAATGGGTATAATAATGAAGCAAGAAAGTGTGTTTCCAGGACCAGTCCTGTTTGTGAAGGAAAGGAGAAGGAAAAGGAAAAGGAAAAGGAAAAGGAAAGAGACTCGTAAGAAGGAAGCTACGTCTCTAACGATCACTGGATTGCTTGTTTGCTGAAGAACTCAATCTCCAGCGGCGGGAAGGGCAGCATATATACCTCTTTCCTGAGGCTCAACTTACATATACTCCATGCTCAACCTACCTACGAGACCCGAATTAAGCTTGACAAGGTAACCATATAGCTCGTCTCTGAACAAGTGAATGTCATAGGCTAATGAAAATAGCCATGTCGTTGAGAGTGAAACTCTGTGGCTTCGAGGGATCTACGTTAATTCAGCTCGGGGTGATTGACGACAGCCTCATCTTCCAATAAATCCCCCCTTCCACTTATGGGCCCAGATACCCCCCCGTATGAGGTTATGGTGCGATCAATTCCCAAACGCCAGTGAGCAATTGTCGAGGAGATCGTCACCATAAACAGCAGCAACAATTCGCAAAACGGGATTAAGGTAAGTAGAAATAGCAGCATGGGTATCATGAATAGGAAAATCTATAAGAGCACCAACTGGAAGCGGAGTGGCTTACCTACCGACGAAGCTCTTTCTCGATTAACGCTAGACAGCTGCAGGTACCGACCGATATACCACTGCGTGCATCTGGTAGGTAGGCTCATCACCATTCTGTAACAAGACATGTAACGAGGATTTTCAGCTGTTGCCTAGGCAGAAATCTAGTAGCGATTCGTGGCATTGGCCCGTTTTCGCATAACAAATGTTGAAATTCCCAGATTCGCCCTAAAATAGATATTTCCTGCCCGGCGCTAGCAGAGATCTAGGTAGGATTTTCATCATCTTGCAACTTCCTGCGACGATCCTCCGTTATGAAACGCATTATAACGAGCAGCTAATCAAATCAGGATGTGGCAACAAAGGTATGTGGCTGGATTGGGTGCCCTTAGTTATATTGCTGCGGTCTCGAGTAACTTAGCTTGTACTTGGCGTAGCACTAAACTAGGGAGGCTTGGCAAGAAAGTTATGATTGGCGAACTCACTACCCCGTTGCCATACAAAATTTGTATGTAGAAAAAAGTCTGGCGAACTATCCTAACTACCTATATCTATATACATCAATATGGTGTCGCTGCACCACCACTGCAGTCCCCGCAAGCGATCTCCAGTTATTTCCTTCCATATAGCCTGAGCAGCGTCTGCCGATATTTCTGTATCCGACAGTGTAGAGTTGTGAGAATGAGCGCCGAGCGTGGAATAAATACTTGAGATACCCACGTAACGTTGCCATAGAAACACCCTGGTCACTTTAGTGCTTCGACGGACATACCTTACACCCAAGTACAATCGCTGACGGACAAGGATATTTGTGGAAAGTTTAGGCAACCAGTACCCAGGCACCAGACGAGCCATGTTCGCTCACAGATCCACGGATAGGGCGACAGAAGCCCAGTTTTGACAACAGAATTTCAGCTCAGGGTAACATCTGTCCGTCCAAACATTCACTAGGGCAAAATCGGCAATGTTGAAGGTCTAATCTCATTATTAGTTCCATTTATTCTCATTAATCTCCATTATTAATACATTTATTGCAAGACATTTAACAAGGTATTTATAAGGGACCAACTAGCCCGTAGCCCGCAGCTTCGCAATTGCTGCCATTATTTTATCATGGCCTCGAACAGCGGCTGTACCACCACTGGCGGTTCCATTAATGTCTTTTTCACGCCATTCCTGCTCCTCCCGTTCCAGCTCCCTATCCACCATTATAGCATCTTCGTCGTCGTCAACTACTACAGTTGGTCCTTGTGTCATCGCCTCTGGAAGGGTCACCGGCCCGATCCCTAACCTCCCCGCCACATCTCCTCGCTTAAATCTAATATCTGACTCTAGTCTCTGACCGTCTTCACGCCTCGTATTTGGCATTTCACCCACCTTCCTTCCTTTCCTTACCATGAAAGGCTCTCTGGCAGCCTTCTCCCACCTCTCCGCTTTCTTTTCACCCCACCCCTGGATAAGTACTATTTCCTCTTTTTCCGCATTTAATGCCGCTCTTACACTCCCATACGTCGTTACCAAGCTAACAGCATCTTTCTTACTCACACTCCTCACAGAAGTGCATACATCAATCATGCGGGAGGTATAATCCGCTTTAGGCTTCTCCTGGATAAGAGTTGGTGCGGCATTTTCGAACGACTTGTAGCTCTCCAGGTAGCGCCCCGCTTCAGCGGGCGTCCATGATAGAATCAGGGTGAGATCGTTAAGGTGGCAGGTTTTTGAAAGCTCAAGAAGTGGGGATTGGTGATTTTCCTATTCTAATGGTAAGGGAGGAGCAATCAAAAACGTGTACGGGTAAGAGTAGGAGAACATACAATATCAACCATGACAAGAAGAATACGAAGGATGTAGCTGTGTCCAAGTAGTTTGACCCGGTTGTAGATATATTCTGGGTGTAGTCCTGCCCAATACGGAGAAGTGTCAATAGAGCTGGCTTTCCCTACACCCTCGTCTTATACCAAAATTGTACAACCAAGACAGCTGAGTAGACATACTATGGTATTTCAGGCTTTATGCCCACCATACAATTCGAAAGTTAGAACACACCTCCATAAAGAACCACCGTCTCACGAAGGTGATTGAAGTGTTTCAGGCATACCTCAAGAACAACGCACAGGCTGTCTTGCCCACCACATAATCAGGCACAATGTCACCATATTCCCAGGGCACGTTTTTGATATATGTTAAAACCGGATTCCCTTTCTATGACCAGTAAGATATCAGCAATTCGGGCAAGTAATGCTTTGGATTTAAAGCTGTGACAAAATATGATAGAAATATTTTGGGTTGGTTTTGATTGAGAGGGATAACAGCGTACTACTTCCAGGACTTTGATCCTTCGGATGCTTTAGGGTATGAGATACACTTGGCTGTAATGCCGCGGGCGATAGGCTAAGTAAGACAGGCTAAAAATGGGAAAATAGAGAAAATCCTTGCGGAACTACTGGGTATAACAATGTACAAGGCTCAGACAAACAACGATGAACTGCGGGATATCCATTTCGTGAATGCATATGTATATGAATCATCAAATTACCTGTCGTGCACTGACAATAATGGAACTAGTGCCTGTTGGTCGATTGATTTTCTGTGGGAGTGGCTGCTGGACAGTTGCTGGCCCCCCCGCCTCCCCCGCCTTTTTTGCTCCAGATGTCGTTCTGTTGGCGGTGGTGCTAGATGACGCCTTGGTCTTCGCAGCTCGGCGTTCAGCTTCGTCCAGAGCCTTTGTCAACGCTACATCGTCTGCAGCCCCAAAGTCGTCGAAATCATCATCCATATTTCTGAGAAAGCTGGAGCCTGACTGTCACGACTTCAATCGTGTGGATCTTCGGAGGTCCAAGCACAAGAATTTATGTAAGCAGAAGGATACCATGCCAAGATTCCATATCGGATTTAGCCCTCTAGACTCTTCGAGATGAGATAATGAATTCTCGACCCGCTTCCGCTTAGTTTTGCATTGAATTGGAGTGATCAGACTTCTCCTGTAGAAGATAGGATAGGACTTGATCACGATACTGTACAGAGTACATTGATCAACATATTTATCTATACCGAGAGAGGAGACGAGTCTGATCCTCTGACTCCTCGGTTTCATTCAGGCACGGGAGGTACAACATATCATCGAGGAGTTAAACTTGATTAGACCAAGAGGAGAGCTCAAAGAATTCAGGTTTTATGGTCCTGTTAGCGTTTTATTGAGTGATTGGAGGAACACTCCATGGTGATTTTTCAGTATAAATGGCCAGAGCAGGCAAAGTCCGTCGACTTCACCACAATAATTACCATTAGTAGTGATGAACATCCAGATTGTTAAACTATCCCTCATTTCAATACATTACAACTCGAGCGTCTGCAGATATTCAGATGCGTGAAGGTTTAACGTCCTTTTTGACAACGTCAGAGTATGGAATAAGCACCAGAATTTCTGTGTATACAATAGATAGAACTAATGGAGAAATTCTTCCCTAGTCTATACCGGATATTCCTACTCGAGTCACAAATACAGTCCCTGCGGAGAGATGGAGTTATGATGGTCGAACCCTGGGGTGAAGTTGATTTTTCTGGAAATGCTGATGAAGCTAAGAAAATGTGTCGAGACATGAAGGCCTGTTCGCTGTTGACTCAGAAGTGTTTTTTTTTATTTATGGTGATAGTTATTCATCTAGAGTCAGTTAACGTACTACAGTTGGTGAAGCAATGCAGTTTCATGTTATGTTTTATTACCGAGTTCTACCGTGGTATAGAAGATGGTTAGCGCTCCGTTAGTGGGAATACGAGGAGTTGGGGCATAGCAGTTGGTATGGGTATGAGCATTTATCAAAGGATCAACCTGTCTATATTTTTATTTTTATAACTTTCATGATAGTTCCTAATTGAGTTATGAATAAATTGGGGATGTCGGGTGCGCAACCCCCTGAAAAAGTGGGAGTTTGTTTTAGTCAACTAAACACTAGAAATAAGTAGAGGAGAGATATGTAGAGGAGAAAATTCTTCTATTCCTCATCACAACCCTCCTAGTTCTCGCTATACATGCTCAGTTTCAGTGGAGATACTCAGATTTAACTCCTTACTTTAATGCGTACTTTGATTAACTGCATTACCCTGAATACAGGACTCAAATCAATTATGCAGCTTAAGGAGAATTGATTGCAGTGATAATCAAAACTGACCATGCGGTTGATTTTTTAGGGATTGACATGGGACAGTACATTGCTTCGACCTGCCTACATAGTACTTGTTCAGCCTAGTCACTGAAGAATGCCTTGCAATAGCGGGAGTGGCAAGAGCTGAGAAAGGCTAACCCATGTACAGTAAATACTCATGGACGATAGATGGCCTGCATCTAGCACTGAATGAAACAGGAGAAAATTACAAGCAAAAAATTTCCATGTCAATTTCATCTCGATATATAATGCAGCTCCGTGAATGCCTTCTCTTTCATTTCCTCATCTCTCCAAATGCTATTCACTTTGCGAACATTCGGTCTTATTCCCTCAAGCAATCTATGAGTAGGAAACTTTTTCCCAGAAGAACATCAAAAGCAAGACCAAGCAAACGCCCATCAGCCTAAAAGCCTTAAGAGCAAAATAAAATGAAACAGAAGAGAGGAGATACCTAATCCTAATCAGCCCCCACTCACTTGAACCCCACTGGAACTCCTTTTCCTAATCCCTCCCTTATCACTGCGCTACAGCCTCCACTTCCCCATACACCTCCACCCCTCCCAGATCTGCCACATGAATTTTTACTCCTGGTCCAACCGTGCCAGCCTTCCACATCACCAACAGGTGATTTGATTCCTTTGGCTTGATATTCGGCGACTTCGTTCCAACCGTGATATGTGGGACCTCATTCGCACACGGCATGCCCTTCCCTCCCTCAAACTCCTCGCCCAAATTGACCGTAATTGCCATTAATCTTTCATCCCAAACCACCTTATCTAGCTTGACTTTCACCTTAATGGGTGCCTCTGCAGCGGAGGTCATGTTGACGTATTTATCCCACATGGCTTGGTTTTTACTGGATGGCTTCCTTTTGTTACCCGTGAGGGAGAAACGGTGGACGAGAGTTACGTGGAATGCCTTCTGGATACGATTCGAGTCCCTGAGCTGGTAATAGAAGGAGCGCTGTTCCGTGGGGAGGGTTTCAAATGTCGATTCAAGCGTGTTATAGATTGTCTCGTAAGGGACCTGGATAGAGAAATACTCTATCGTCTCCTTCTTTGGCTGTTGTGCTGGAGCCTGCTGTTGTGGCTGTTGTGGCTGTTGTGGCTGTTGTGGCTGCTGCTTCCCTCCCTTACCACCTTTGGGTTGGTATTCGTTCAAAGTGAACTCAATCGCCTCATCCATCTCCTCCTTAGTTGGCATCTTCTTGATAACGCTCGGGAAAGCCTCTCGCAAATGCAAAATTGCCGTCTCCAAGTTCTTCCTAGAATCCGCCTCAATATCCAAATCAATCACAGTTTGAAACATCAAATCCGGTTGCTGATCGTGCTCCACGGGCTCAAACCTATTCAGAAAACCGTTCATGATGTTGACGATTTCCCTCTGAGGTTTACTTGCAGCATGTATAGTTTGGTGGTTATCACCACGATGAAACACCCTATCCTGAGTGACTTTTCGAATTCGACGTTTATATTCATCAGGATCGACATCTGGGCGGTAATGGACGTAATGAAGAGCGACGAATTTAGCTGTGTGTGCTGAACTGCCGACATTTTCGAAGATTTGCTTTCGCTCACGCTTTTGATGGTTGTTCCTGTCTGCGATGGCTGCCTGGCTTGTCTTCAAGCTGTCAACGATTGCCCTAGCAAACTGTACTGGGCGTTTTGAGCCGCCAGGGAGGTTGTCGTTCTGAATGTGTCCCCATTTGAATAGTCTTGACAAGGTGATAGCGAGCGTAGTCTTCCCACATCCTATGCTAGCAATCGGGACAAGCACAAGTTTGACATCTTCGGTCTCTGCAGCCTCTCCACTTTCATCCTGAGACATTCCACCCTCGTTTTCGATTTTGACAAGCTCACTTCCCTTCATTCCTCTCTTTTCTAGGAAAGCGTCTCGAAGTTTGATGATGCCGTGGTTTTCTTGATACTCCTTTACCAGTTCGGGATTTTGCTTGAAATACACCCTTGCGAATGTAAGGTACTCATTGGTGACTCCTTTGTGTTTCTGGTACTTAGGTTGCTTACCGGAAAGCATAGACTTCGTAACCTCCCGCCACTGTCGGTACATGAGATAAGGCTCCTCAAACTTGTACTTGAAGAACCAATCATGCCAGCTCGGGTCTGTCGGCCCTTCTCGTGCTTTACATCGTATAACAAATCCTTCCACGTCCTTACCATTCCAGCTTCCAGTCTCAGCCGCTTCATCCAGAAACTTCTTTAGAGAATCAACATCATGCATCTCAAAGTATTCCGTTTTTCTCATTCCATAAGTCTCGGCAAACTTTTGCACTTCCCCTTGAGAACAAGTAGCAAACTTGGGGACATTGAAATTGATTCCATGCAGGTAAAGGCCCGCTTGATCCTCGGCATACGCTAGAATGTGCTCCTCAAAAGAATCATCACACAACTCAAACACCGCCGTAGCATTCAATTCCCTCAAGTGTCTCGACAACTCTGCTCTAGTCTTCCCCACTGAAGCAAGATGTTTATCAACCCACCTCTCCCCTGCCATTGCATGCGATAGATCCACATCCCCCCTCGTCCCTGTCGAATGTTTACTGCACACCAGCAAACTGTCATCTGACAAGCCCGAAATGAAAATAATACATCCATTCTCCTTCACCGTCAACTCGTACGGCCCCTTGGTATTCTCTTTGATCCACGCCCACTTCGTATTCTTTACCTCGTTGATATTGAAAAATTTATCGTACCCTCGGATGACGATCTCGTGATCTCCGCTCGATGGGTTCCGGTAGGTGAAAAGCCCTCGGGCAAAGGTGGGGAGTGTGTATTTTTTGTAATCAAAGTCGTTGAACTTCCAGCTGTGAACCTCCATGTCCCTGCCATCCAGTTTGAAGGTAGTTCGGCGGCAACCGAAGCCTGCTCCCTTGCCCTTCTTGAGCCCAGCTTCCATTTGATTAACGAGGCTATTGACCTCCTTCGGCTTTTGGAGACGGGGCTCGCTAAGAGTGCCCGTGAGGGTGTGTTCCGACATAATTGTGTGAGAGATTGGGGGAAAGCAGGAAGTAGATGAGGCAGAGGACGTTGGTAGTGTTGTTAGGCGAGGACGGATTTCTTCAGAAGAGCACTTCAATTTGGACGATCGGGTATAATTTCGTATATATGCCGCTATCCGCGCCTTTGATTGTGTAGACAATGAAATTGGTGATGCTGGCGTTGCTGTGTGAGAAAGTCGGGAAATTTTGAGTGATCTTATTGCAAAGGGGACCTGACGCTGGCAGCGATAAGATATGACCCTCACGCCACCCTGTACCAGCATTCCCATGTACCTTCAAAGAAGTTGAAAATGTAAGACAGTATTATTCAGTATGAGTCAAGAACTGAGACAATAATACAAGATCCGAAGGGGTTATTATATGAGTAGTGGACAAAAACCGACCGTGGAATGTGTGGAATGGAGGCGCGGAACAAAGATTTTTCCCCGTTCCAAGTGTACATATGTGTGCATATATTGGGGCTCACACCAAAAGACTAATCTTGCATATGCAATGACTATGCACCGTATGCAGCTTGGCATTATTCAGCTCCAAAATGGGTTACAATGGCAATGCAGCTAGTCTGGTTGGCACCAATGCAGCCATGCAAGCCAGACTAGCAGCCATGTAGGATGAATTTTACCTCTACTATTGCCTGACTCTATCCTGAGAATAGCTACGGAGGTCATGTAACCAGACTACTTAAATATAACCTAAATAGCTTATTATGTCCATAATGGGGCCAGCGGAGTATGCCAAGCCTGCTGCATTATAGATGCATACGCCAAGTTACTTCGCATAGGTGAAGTAGCCTTGGCATTCGCTGTATAACAATGAAGACGTTCTGCGCCCAAAGAAGCTACTCAGGATAGGAGGCTAGTCTCATGCCAAGACCCTACTGCGAGGCGAGCAACAGTAAAGGTAAAACAAATTGCTACATTGGAGCCGAATAATGAGGTGCATAGGCATATATGCAATATTCCCAAACCGGAAGAAGGAAAAGACTTTTGGTGCCTGTACTGTAGGTACTTGGCATATGCACCCATGTGGTATGAATTGCCTCAGACTCTGTGGAGGGGTAGCCTGGTTGCAGTGGAGGGGTAGTGTAACCAGACTACCTTCCATTCTTCCCACCATATTGTATCTGCATATGCAATTCTAAAGTAAAAGATTTTGTTCATGCCTCCATAATTCCCTTTCCTATTTGGGAATCCTGCATATGCAATGCATGCAGCTTGGCATTATCAGCTTCAAAACAGGTTCTAATGACAATACATTTATACCAACTATGTAGTCTGGCTAGCCAGACTACCAACTATGTAGAAATTCGTTTTGCCTTTACTATTGCTCTCCTCCTACCTTGAGTAGCTTCTTTGGTAGTCTGGCTAGCACCAGAACGTCTTAATTGTCCCTATCGTGCCGTATGCTACGTCTGCGACCAAGCCTGTACAGAGCAAGCTAGTTTGGCATATACATCACTAATGCAGCAGCCTTGACATACTCCAGAAGACATATTATGGACGTAATAAGCCATTTAAGTATATTCAGGGTGTTCTTGCTATACCCATGGCAGGATATAGGCAATAGTAAAGGTAAAACTCATCTCTACATACTGTATTGTTATTGCAAACCGTTTTGGAGCTGAATAATGCCAAGCTGCATGCATTGCATATGCGTTGCATATTTAGTATTCCCAAATAGGAAAGGGAAAAGACTGCTTTCACTGACATAAGCAATATGCAGCACTACGGAGTCATAGTCTCATGCTAGTCTCATGCCAAGACTCTACAAGCAAAGTAGCTTCGCATTTGCGAAGAAGGTCTCATGCCAAGACCCGGCCCTACTCCGAGCGTAGTTCTTAGAGTGTATCCACAGCAACCCATTGTCCAATCCTATCGCAGGGTGTAAGCAATTGGAGGCTGGTACTTTGATGTGAGGGTATCAGAGGTATCGTCATACGCTGCTAGGCATGAGGGCGACTTGATCTGGATTGATATCCGCTGACATTTTTGATATACTGGTACCGTACACTGCTTAAGACTGGCTGGGTTGTAAAAACTCTTCTTCGGCGGACATCTAGCGCTACCAGGGTTGGAGGTGGTGTGACTAAAGTTGCATTGTCCGCCATCAGCAAGAAAAAATTGGCGTCCGGACGTACCACCAAGCGTCCTGTGCGTCTTGTGCGTCAGGACGCCCAGCCAGGTCGCAACACAATCCAGACGCCCTGCTGGGTCGCAACAGTTTGAACGTCCTTAGGTGATGTCGACATGGCCTTGAGTGTAGAGGTTGCAGCGCAATTCCAAATAGATTATATCAAGAGCAGATTCTGGCGTGCAAAATGAGGCCTTGTTCCCTAGACAATATCAACAAATCATCAAAAAATACGCAAGATCAACCCACTGGGGTAGCTTTCCGCACCTTGCGGCTCAAGTGACCTTCTAGTGTAAACTTGCAATTTTATATGTTTCCATATATTGAGAGCTTCTGATTTTCATGGCCGGTTCTTCATATTCAGAGATTCTGCAATTGAGAGGAACTGACCCTGCTTCCACAAGTTGCAGGATGAATGTCGCTACCCGGATTGTAGGAGTCGAGATCGTTGGACTTCAAGGGTGGGTTGGGTACCCTGACAGCGATTTGGGGAAGGTAGTAACTAGGTACCGTGGATATGTTGCGCCACACCTACGCTCGCATCCGCAGTCCTCGAGCTCTACGGGTAGAAACTTTGAGGTATACGGAATATTGGAAGGTAGGCGAGGGATTGGGGCTCTCGAGTAACGAAAAGCCTGAGAAATGGTCCAGGCACGCCCCGTTGAGCAGGATTACAGTAGGTAAGCAAGCATTGAGATTCGACTCGTGTATATCCTAATCCGCAAGTAAAGCACGGTAGGCACTACTCGACTCCAGAAGACAGAGACCCAAATACATACGGAGGCGCACCAAAAAAGTCCTTTCCCCTTTCCAATTCGGGATTTTTTCGTGTGCATACCTATCAGACTTGGCAGATTGACTGAAATTCAACTACCTTTTGTGGAAGACAATCAGATAAAAGGACATTCGGAAACCATCAATACTACGTAGTTAAGAGCTTCTCGAGAAAAGGACTCCAAAGAGGGGTTTCTTTTCCTCAGCAAAGTATGACAACATCTTAACAGGAGGGGGTGGTTCTCGCATAGATTGGTTGGCGGGGAGGTGGATGATTACGATTAAGATTACGATGGAGAAGCTCGAGGTATTTTTTCCACACGCAAATCCTTTCTATATCTCAACATATATCACCAACGTTGATCTTACATCCCCTTTGGCACGTATATGATCTCCTAATATGGTTATACAAAGTCGCCGGATTGCAGACAGCAGATAAGGATAAGGCAATGAAGTGCTTAGTAGGAGCATTTACGCAGTCGGCGGAAAGGGTGGACAACTTAGGGGAGGGTACATGGGCAACTGGGCGGGAGGGGCAGCAGTTATTTTTGTGTGTCGCAAGTCTATTGAGTTGCATACGCCAAGTAGGTTTGCATTCATATGCAGATGTTCCAAATAGGAAAGCGGAAAAGACATTTGATGTACGCTTCCGTACTTTCATAGTCTAAAGAAATAGCCCGAAAATACATGTTTCTAGAAAAAGCAATGGAATAGACCAAGTCTAAGCTTAAGAACAATTGTTGGGTTTGCAAGGAATTTTTTTTTTATATATATATAAGGAAAAACACAAAGTGTAGGGTTAAGGGTGGCTAGGATATCCGTCCTCTATTGCTAAAGTAAAGGATTGAAGACTGGACGTAAGAACGAGGGGTCATCCTTAGAAGTGAAAACTCCATGCATTCAATAATAGACAAATCGTAAGAGATGACAAATATGTAGTTCAACGAACAATTGCAATTTTTGTTTCAACCGGTGCCATATTCTATAGGAATGGCTGTGCGGGGATCCCAAGTAACCATAAGGGGACACACAGGAGGAACTAAGTTAGGGAGCTGTCCACGCTTTGGCCGTGCCCGACTTCCTGTCTTCGAAACTTTAACCTGCCTCAACACTGGCTCATCTTGGTTTCCCTTACATCGCTGTCCAGCTGGGATGTTTTCGTCGTCAACTGTGTCACTAGTTTCGTAATCAGCGTCCCTAACGCGATTCAAAAGTGATTTGTCGAGTATAGCCTTTGGAACAGCAGGTACTGCAACTAGAGCCGGTGAGTCCGGTGTTATAGGAAACTCAGCATGTGCCATCAATTTCCCGCTGCGTTTATGGATATAGGCCCTGTTCATCGTAAATGGGCAGCTGATTTGGGGTGCTACCACTGTTGAATCTTGGGCTGACTTGGCATAGTACTTCGCCACAAGCGTTTGTGGATGGGAATCTTGGGATGTTGAGCTGTTGCTGATATTGCCTAACGATATATCTGCTTCAGGGACCTCAATTTCAACAACTTTCCGCATCTTTGGGCCCTTCCACTTTCCTTTTATAAGTACCCTATCTAGTTCCTTGCCATCAGGACCAACAGGTACATCGACAATGAAACGCTTCACCCCTCTTCTCAGTGGAGCAGGATGTAAAAGCTGAGAATGCGCTGGCGCTTCTCGCTTTCTCTTAAGTTTGGCCATTGTAAGAG
Organism: Terfezia boudieri ATCC MYA-4762; assembly: GCA_003788615.2. Classification (NCBI taxonomy): domain Eukaryota; kingdom Fungi; phylum Ascomycota; class Pezizomycetes; order Pezizales; family Pezizaceae; genus Terfezia; species Terfezia boudieri. The sequence goes on along the minus strand of ML121529.1, from coordinate 1,844,746 downwards.
CGGGTTGTAATATTTGTGACTGCTGCCGAAGAATGTCTTTGTCGGTTTTCCAGGGCTTATCCCATGAATTTGTGGGGCTGCCCGAGTACTTTTCAAGAATATATGTGTTCAGTGTTTCAAGCGCCTCCTTAGCTGATGGTGAACTGGCCAGTGGGCCTGAAGGAGACTTTGAGCCGGTAGTTGTAGATGATCTGGAGAATGTATTGCAGTACACTGGAGAATTGACGGCCCGGGTGGTTTCAGCACTGGATCCAGATATACGAGATGCTTGTTGGCCGAGGAAATCACTTTCCTCATCTGTGCAATCCAGGGTACTACGTTCGGAACGCCCTCTAGCTGTCAGTGCGCTAAGAAGGGGTGGCTCGGGACTGGGGCTACATCGGAACAAAGATCATTAAATGTACATCTATCCGTAAGACCAGATCAGCTTTGCACTTACCTCTTGACTCGAATTGCCTCTGGGTTGTGCCTTTGATAGTGTTTGCGTTCAAGCAGGACCTTCTCCCCCTCATAAATCCCCCAAAACGTGACCAAAACGCGCAGTTCCATCTCCAATTTCTGCACTAACTTTGTCACCCATTCAACCATTTGCACTGCCTTTCGGTGTTCTACGCTGTCTACTGACAACATTTCGCTGCTTCCGCCGAGGGTTTGCACAACCTCACAAGCTTCCATAGTATCGAGGTCCTCTCCCAACCATCGCATGAGTGGTTGATCTCCAACAAGAACTACGAACTGGGTAACCTTCATCAAGCACTCTGCAGATTCTCGACAAAGTTCCACTTGTTTCCTCCTGCCTCCTCCAAGGCTAGCCCTGATAGGTTTGATGCCTTTAGCATATGAGAAAATTTCATAGGCCTTCTCAATTGCCCTTCCAATAGCGTAAAGCTCCGCAAACCTGTCTGATCCAGGGATGGTAACTCTGTCAGGCACAAGACCTTTCGAGTTGAACGTGCACATAGATGGCCCAAAGTAGACACACCAATGCAGACGCTTGGAGCCAGGCCCACGGCCAGAGGCACCAACTGTGGGATTTTCCATTGGCAACATTTCAATAGAAACATCTACAATTACTGTGGACGTCCAGATATGCCAATTGGGATTCGTGACCTCGGATCCCATTATGGCTGGAAGTGCAGCAATCATCGCAGCGTCCTCGTTCTCATTGGTGTATTCGACCATACGGGGATGTGTAACTCCGGCTCGAGGATTATAAACAAAGAGGTGACGGAAGGATTTCACAGGATGCGGATGCGACGTACGATTCAGCCGTGAATAACTGGAGCCTAGGAAGCCAGGATCATAAACTCTTGTTCGGGGAGTTCTCGACAAAGACTGATCTTCTGGTTGATCTGGTTGCATAATAACCTTCGCTGGAGCCATAATGGGAAGGAATATAGCGGAAGATTTGATCAACAGCAAGATATTCGTAATCAAAAGTATCCCGTGTATCTGTAGCCGCTAAGGTGAACAATAAGTAGTGATGGAAATATGCGGAGAAACTCGCCTTTCCCACAGAAGAGAAAAAGAATATGAATCAAGATTATAGAGTGGTTGTTGGATTGCGCTTCGCTGGTGAGATCTAGTCAGAGGAAAGAAAAGATCTGGCAGACCCAAGGGCCGATAAGCTTAGCGCAATGTCGCCTAACCGGAATGGGGTACGGAACTGATTGTCCACCGTTAGTCTAGTTGCCCTCAGTGCCGAATATTAGTCCCTTGCCGAACTCTGAATTGACATCATAAGACGAAGTTCCCAGATGATTTGTGATCCTGGTTCTGGCTTTTCTGGCTTTTAAACGGCTGCTCCATCATGGGTTGATGCTTACCGGCAAACATATACAATCCTTTGTGCCTAGTCAATTTCTTGCTGGCTGGACAGGATTCGATTCACAAGAGGAATGCAATTCGATGTCAGTGTTAGACAGGCCATACTATGAAGTTGATGTAAATTTTTTTTATTGGGTACCGGAAATTCGGAACGTTTCACACGTTGCCAGTAAGTTTATTAAGCGATCTTCGTGAATCATGAGGACTCTCTAACGAAGTCACGCCGCAAGAGTGTTGTATTTTGGAATCTTAAAAAAAATATGATGAAGGAAGCCGTGGTGAAGAAAAGTGAAATTTTATTGCAAGAAATGTTCTTGGAATACGTTCTATAACTTTAGCTTGCCTAAACATATATACCATACCACACCAGGTGCAACATGTTAACATCTGCTTCTTAGCAGTCTGGTCCTGGTGATTGTCTATTAGTCTAGGCATTTAGTAGTGCGGGTAAGACAGGACTTTACCCAGTTTAAGTAAAGTAGAAAGTCAATAAAAATGGTCGGCTATAGCTATGTAGATGGGGTTTTGGGGACTGTAAATATAGTTGAATCAGTCAGTATATTGCATATGGCTGGGGTTCCCTGCAAGGAAGAAGTTTATGAAAGTATAGCAATCCTAATCTGGTTAGGTACTGTTGGAGGTGTTTGACGAGGTTATGCATGTTAGATGATGCAATCACAGGGTTTACGCCTGGATACTTAGATCGTAGTTTTTGATTCTGAATCCACTGGCAACTGTCTTTGCATTTAATGAAGTCGCAGTGTTGTGGACTTACAGATATATATACTAAGTATATATATATAGGTACATAGTTTTTAAATACTCATGACTCATGTGCGGTCTCCATGATGAGCCACCTTCAGGAGAAGTGCCAGGTATGTACACCTAATCAAAGCAAATAAACTCAAGAGCGTAAGAGCAGAATTTCGTATAGGGAAGCAAATAATAGTGACGGATTTCGCACGAAAAATTCTGGCGTAAAAGAAGAAAATCAAGGGGAATCTCGCTTCGATAGACAATAGATGTGAAAGCCGCCTTGAACAGTAGTGAGCCTATGCTAACTACCATATCGGACGAGACTATGACTATTTATACCAAAAAAGAACTAGCGAAGTCATGTCAGACTGGCCTGCAAGCAATTCCACGCTCTAAACCACTAAATACCTTGTCATGTTGAACTACGAAGTAGAAGAAGTAAAACTCAAAACTTCTTACTTACATTGAGTGCCTCATGATTCAGTGACCATAAATCACTTTTAAGCTTAGAGGCTGTCAAAACACCACATTTTTCTAATTGGATGCTATACAAGAGGGCGTAGAATAAATGGCTATAGAAGGCCTTAGTGGAGCTAGATAAAGAACCATCATTACTGGGAGGAGACAGGAGCTTCTTGAACTTCTTGGTATCATGAAGTGGATACTATAACTAACATGATCAGTATAGCGGCATGGGCATCTATATTCCTAATATAGATTCCTATGTATATCATTATCAAGCCACAAATGAAATCACCTGAGAGAACTACAGAGCTTCCAGGTTTGAGCGCGGTTTGCATCTGTTTTGACTTTTGAAAAGACCTCTCTGTGTAGTTCTCTTTTACCCTTGTTCATTATCTTCTTTAAATATGCCTACCGAGAAGGTCAGTTTGTCAAGGGTAGTCAAGTTGAATGATTCAAACTATCATGAATGGAAGGATGACATAAAGATGATTCTGATTGTGAAAGGGTACTGGTGAGTATTATCAAAGTGAACGTCCCCCTCGAAAAGAGGAGGAAGCTCTAGAAGTAGGAGTAAGGTACGAAATGAGATTGGATATTAGGGCAACATGTATTCTGTCCTCCTTGGAGGATTCCGATTCCGATGAGGATGGACTGGAATGAGATTTGTTGATACATGAGAGATTTGTAGGATGACATCGGGTGGTACATTCTCGGCTCAAACGTAAACAGGAACAGTGGCGGGTTTGACTTTGCCTTTACATTGACATGTAGTTTCAGGCTGAGTCCTTGTAGTTAAGGAAGCAGCCTCTCTTGATGATAGGCGGATTAAAATATATGCGGATAATGTGTGCAATTGATCCAATTCAGGATGTGTAAAATTTGGCGGAAGCTGCTGTAGTTCACGGGTGGGATAATAGCTGTTCAGTATGCCATGGAGAGTTAGCAGCTGCTATCGATCAGGGTGAGACTTAAATATAATTTTGCAGAACGGGCTAGGTTTCTTGGTTGCATGTCGGTCAATTCTAGGAATGTAAAGTGATTGGCAACGATATTATCGCTAGAAATTGAAACGAAGTGTACTATATTTTTGTTCATATACATGTAAACTCGAATCCCTCAACCGCATTATCAACCCCTAAACCGTCAAACCGTCAACCCCTCAGCCACGTTATCAACTCCTACTACATTCATGGATCCTATTTGCTATGCTCGCTGCTATTGTAATTATGACCAGCATTATGGACATTGACTCAGGATGGCATACGATGAAGACCTGCAAAGCATGTAGGAGCAAAAGGATTGTCAAAAATAACAGTGAGAACTCTGTATAGTATCTGTAGTATAGCAGTTTAACTGACCAATATCCTATTGTAGTAAAAGCGAGAAGAGTAGTTAAGGGCGAAGCAATGTACTGATTCTCATACTTCAGTAATGCAAGGGCAGAGGGGACAAAATACTTGAAGGTCAAGATCTCTGATAGCTTCCCGTGGACGGAGTTTTTCACCCAGGAGGTTCCTATATGATAGAGTAGCTCCTATAGACAACCAGCATTGAAATCAGCGTCGGAGCCGAGTACAGAGCAGGATACGGAGCCGGACATAGAACTGGGCACCTTCTCCAAACATTGGTTCCCTTCCGTCTTCCCGACCTTCCTCTCCCCGCCTTCCTCACCAACAACTATATATAAAGCGTTTGGAAGACTTCAGCAAGTCCATAGAAGACCTAGTGTTCAATACGTGAGGAGAGTGGAGTTGGAACAAAAGTTCGGGTGATAGAAGATATACAGATATGTGAGTGCTGTGATTGTGAACGGTCTGCACTAGGTATCCTGGAGAGGCACCTATAAATTCTCAGTTGGAAATTATATGTCTCCAAGCGAGTTACCACCTGAATTGGCTGTCTTAGGAATACTAAGTCCTATGAAGACTATGATGTTAGCTTTGGTACATCCAGTAATCCGGGTATATAAAGTTCGTGAATTTGGCCAACATAAAGGTGGGAAGCTTCACGTTATCAACTTTCCACAGGATCCGACTGAAGTCTTTCATATCATTCCTCGCCACCCACATGAACTACCAGTCATGGTCCTTCGTATATGAGATAGGGCAACTGGTAATGCTCGGGAACAACAAACTTTATACAGGATGGGGCAACTGGCAATGCTCGGGAACGACAAACTTTGAAAGATTTCGAGATTAACGTTCCTCACGTAAAGGTAAAGGCTTGGATGAGATATCTTTGCAACTATAATCTTTCAACGATTCCTGGCCCAAAGGCCTGTCAGTCAGCAAGGAGCACAGGCGATCTATGCCCCTGTCGAGCCTAACCCTGTCAATGAGTTCCAGCATGAGGGTTATATTGTTAAGGCTTTTCCATGCCTATTTCCCTGCGGTAAAGCAGACCTTATTTATGATCGTCATGAGATTAAGATCACTGCTACAGAGTACTTTCAGCACTTGATTTGATATCGAGATGGGAGATTTGTGGCAGAACCCCAGTTTCTATAACTACACCATCCACTCCCCCGGCCTTGCTTGTCTAAAACCCCTAATGAATCGGAATTTAGAAGCGTTTGTCTGATTTCTCTCCATCGATCAAGAACTAAGCGCAATCGTGGTGTATAAGATTAGATTATAAATTCTTCAAAAGCAATACGAACATTAGGAGCAAAGCCTCATGGCCCCCTAACGGGACCGCATAGGAGTACCTAATGAGTATCTAAAAAAAAACTGTCGAGCCTTCGTTATGTGGCAAGCATGCCGTGTATGGCGAGCTCACCATATGTCGCAAGCATCTTGTGTGGCACTGTTGTAAGCGGGTCTCTTGTGTGAGGTACTGACACTTGCATATTGTCAAGTTAAGCATCCGATGGACAGGTCATGCGTCCGACTCATGCGTCTAGTTCAAGGTAATGAGCTCACCCGATAGCCACATTATCGAAATTATCAAGTACCGTAAACCTCAATCTTCTCATACTCGCGGGCCAGCTAGGAGATGGGTGGTCTCCTGGCTGGCCCGGAACAAATACTTAACTTCCGTGGTGTATTCGTCTGATGCCATAGCCGCAATGCAGGCGATATCTAATATGAGCCGAGGGGCACCTCCGAGGTCGAGCATCGGGGCAGACATCAAAGCGATGCTAGGTAGTCCGATCCACGGATAGAAAGGACGTCAAGATCGCCTGGGTAAGAGGCCATATAGGGATCGAAGGTAACGAAGGCAGACCTGAGAGCAACATTCGAGTCACATCTGGGCCAAATTAAGTGCACACTGCACAACGCGCACGGCAATAGAAGGGGGCCTACGAGCAGCCTCCAAAGCTATCCGTAAAGAGGCCAGGACCAAGGCGGGTTTCGAGATACGAAGGTGCGAATGGGGACGACAGGCACTCTCGGGCCTCGGCTTACACATGGGATGCGGACGGGCCGAGGGCCCCAGAAAAGCTGGCTGCACCATATTGGCAAAGCGGACTCTGCAGCTTGCGAGTGCGGTCAGCCGGTAGAGAACGCACAACACATGACTTTCGATTGCCCAAGGTTCGGATGCCTTTCTGGGGAACAAGAACACATGGACAGGAGTGGACAAGTCGGAGTGGGTAAAGGAGGGAGAGGAAGTCTTTGAGGCCATGGAGACTTTTTTCGGGAAAGATACCTGTGGGCGGCAATGATTTCTTGTACTGCAAGTAGGTCCTGAATATGCTCCTCTTCGGATTCTCTTCCTCTTCCTCTACCTCATCAATGCCAGTAAATAGGAAATTGCTGTGGTCTCAACTGCAGCCTGTAGAAAGGCATGGTTGTGATAGTTGCGACAGTTGCGATAGTTGCGTGTAATAGTTGGGATAGTTGCGTGCAATAGTTGCGATAGTTGCGAAAGTTGTGATAGTTGTGAGAGTTGTGAGAGTTGTGATAGTTGCGTTAGCAACCAAACTATGTTGATTGAAGCTTGATTTATGAACATGGGTAATCAAATTCATCGACTTACTTCAGTTAGCTAATGGCTTGCATGTGCATGAACCAACTTTCGACCCCTGTTAAGAGGTTGCCGAGGGGCTAGTGCAAGCCAAACTAGTTGCCGGATAATCGTTACACAGTTTGTTACTCTACCACTACATAACAAAAGTAAACAAGAATTGTATGTAGCAAACGCCGGATTCAACCCTTCCAGATATCCATGCACCGCATAATAGAAAACCTTTCATCTAGAAAGACTCCTTTGTTATGAGAAATCCCTGCCATCACCATCACTACACACTACAACCCACTGGAGACCATGCCAATGAATCTCAAAAAATGTTCTTTACGAGTATGAACTGCTTCTGCTGGATCTATGTGTAGACCCAGTTCTCGTAGGAGTCGATCAATATCATCCCCTATTACCTGGTTAATAGATTTTTTATGTCTGTACAGGCTGGAATTCTAACCTTGCAATCTTCTGATGTTGGCTCGGTTTCTAGGGAACCCGTGGGTAAGGTGGCCATTAACGTCAACTAAAGGTTCCATCAAGGAATCGCTACGAGTAATGCTAGAATTGCAAAGGCGAGAGAAATTATTCCTTTCACTAGATACACCACTGTTAGTTACTCAGACATCAGTCTCAGTAGGGTTTCATAGACATGCTTTCGTAAGATATCATGTTGAATTTGATTTTGTCCTTGAATCATTCGATTGATCTCCTGCCGAATTTGATTTTGTCCTTGAATCATTTGATTGAAATCCTGCCGAATTTGATTGAAATCCTGCCGAATTTGATTGACATCCTGCTGAGTTTGATTGAGAAGGACAATAATCTGTTGTCCTTGGTCAATTAACGGAATATTGGGAAACAATACAGCCTCGTCTGCCAGTCCTCGCAAATTTTGGGCAATATTGCCGTAGTTTGGCTGGGCGAGATGCGGTTGTTGCCCTGGAAGGTTTGCCATTTCCTTTTTCGGGTTCTCCTTCACTTTCTTCTTTGCTGCTGCCTCCATCAACGCAGTAGTATGTAGCCTATGTGCTTCAGACTCCTTCAATCGGTGATGTGTAACTTCTCGATTTTTCACCGACAACTTCCTTGACGAGATCCTCGTGAGGCCTTCCGTAGGTATCCATGATATCCTCTCGGTCTTCTTACGATGCCTATTAACCACCGCTTCAGACGGAGTCAATTGCCCATCCACAGTCGGAGTCACGGTTTCCAAATCCGCTTCGACAATGGTGACTTTCTTTATGAGCACAGGTGTGTTCCTAGATGTCCTGCACAAAATCTCGGGAGCTTTCCGTGAGCCATCGCTTGTAGTTCCCTTTCTCCGGATATCTCTTCTTGTCTCTCTCCTCCCCTCCCCTTCATCTTCATTTGATTATTCTAGTTGCATATCGCTAAGCCCCCCTTCGTCGTCTTCGGCTTCAAATTCGATGTCGTCCTCTACCTCGGCAAAAAGTAACTCAAATCATCTATCTTGCTTCCAGTGTCGCAAGGCGGTTTCGGCTGTGGATCGTTTCTGCCGGCCAGCTACAAGAGACTCTATTACTGGTACCTAGCTGAGGGCTTCGTCCTTCTCGTCAGGGTTACTGAGTGCGTCAAGTTCTGACTGAGATATTACTGGCAGTAGGCCAGGGCTGTTTTTTGCGTTTTGGGTACTTTTCCCCACTAATTTTTGGTATATATTTCTTTAGTACGGGTAAATCTAATCCCTCTATTTAGATCTTCCAAAGTAGATATAATCTAGTCTCGAACCCGACCGCTCCTAGGGAGGTCGATATAATCCTGCCTATTGTATCGAAACAACCCAGAGTAAGAAGTCCATACCCATGTGTACAGTATATCAATACAGAGAAACATCTAAAAATTCTAGCGCTCTGATATCAAGATCCTATTTAATGTACCCAATGATTAAATTCCTCCCATTATCTCAACAAATCCGCCGATGTGATAAAACTACACATAAATGTTATTGTGTCAAAAGATTTACTCTTGCCTCTTGTACTCCCTTCGGAACATGTCATCTACATTCACGAGGTAGTAAGTTCCCTTGGTGATGGTATTGGTTTCGCCAGTGGGTTGGAAGTTCTTCTTCAAGTGAGCGTGCTCACGGAGCATACACATCTATGGGTTTAATTAGCGTCGTTTTATGGATGAAGGGTGGATTATTTTTTAACTCACGTCATCATAAACTTGTGGCTCAACAACCCTCCTAGCAGCCAACCTCTCTGGAATATTCAAGCTCCTAGAAATAGCAGATACATCCCCCTTTACTTTAAATGAGAAGAAGGAAGAAGCAAGTCCAGAACCGTAGCTGAACAAACCAACCCTCTTGCCGAGCAAGTCCTCTGGTTTGACATATGACAAAAGAGAGCAAAGGCCCGCATAGACGGTAGCAGAGTACATGTTACCGCACATGGTAGGGATTTGAATACCTGGCTTTACACGAGATTCAAATCGGGATTTTGAAAGGGTCATAAAGGCCTTCTCAATATTTCTATCAGAGAGGGAAGCCTCATACGGTATTTCCTTGATTTCAGCTGGAATTGTGGCGTACCCCTCAGATTCTTGGTTCGCAAGGTAATCATTATACATCATGCGAGCATACGACTTCTGCACGAGCTTGCAGGTAGGAGCGTGGAAAAGGACATAATCGAAGCGGTCAACGCTGATAGTTGAAGTAGCAGCAGCACCATTGGTGAGCTTAGCCTCACGGGCGTTATAACTCCTATAACAGTTGTCGACGGCTTCAGTATAGCACTTGATAGAAAAGTGACCATCGACATATGGGTATTCGCTGGTGAGATCAGGCTTGTAGAAGTCGTAGGCGTGTGCCATGTACGTTCCCCTCATACCAGGCTCAAAGACGATAGGAGCATTGGCACCAACAAGCATAGCAACGACACCGGCACCTCCGGTGGGTCTTGCATTGCCCTTCTTGTAGAGTGCTATGTCACCAGCGACGACGATAGCGTCACGACCATCCCAAGCGGAAGATTCCACCCAGTTTATAGCGTTAAAGAGAGCATTGGTACCCCCGTAGCAGGCATTGACGGAGTCGACACCCTCAATGTTGTTGTTTCCGCTTGGAGTAAAAAGTTGCATCAATACGGACTTGACGGACTTGGATTTGTCAAGGAGGGTCTCAGTTCCAACTTCTAGGCGGCCAATGGTAGTGGGGTCGATGTTTTCCTTCTCAAGGAGATTGTGGACAGCGGTCAAGGCAAGAGAGTAGATGTCTATTGGAAGCTATCAGTTTCGAGTCTGCGTTGTGGGGGTGATTATTCCATACCCTCTCTGTCGTCACAAAAGGACATTTTAGTCTGTCCCAAACCAATGGTGTATTTCCCGGGGGACACACCATCGAATTTCTCCAGTTCAGCTTGGTCGACACACTGTATAAATCACAGCCTTCATAAGTATAACTTCAACCCGCTGAACCCGCGAATCGAGTTCTGAAAAAGGGGCTGTGAATAGAGCTTAGAACTCACTTGAGATGGGAAGTAAATCTCAATGGCCTTGATTCCAACGTTAGAAGCGCCAGACATCTTAATTACAGTTCCTGAATTGAGAGTCGAAATAACCCTCTATTCTTCTAGGACGGAGTAGTTTGGTCCTCTGCTTGCTCCTGGTCAGAGACGAGAATTGTTGGCAAAATAGGGGGGAGAGGTGCTTTAAGTATTGCTAAGGAAGGACGCACAACTCAGAATTGCTGCAAATGCAATGGGTATCAGCTATTAAAACAGACGGTAGAAAAAGAGGAATCCGGAAGGAAGATAAAGGAAGATAGGAGAGGAAAGCAAGTTGGCAGGGAGTGTAATTGCTGACCGGGAGAGGAGGTTGGAGAGATTAGGGGGAAGTTAAGAACGAGCGACTTTACGCCCCAGGATCGGCCTAGGTATAACTTTACCTGCTGCACACTTAAGTATTTTTTGACATTTTCCGAAAGTGTAGGCACGAAGCCCAATCTCGTTACATTTACTAGGCTGTTCTCGTAGCTATTGTACATGTTCTTCTATACCTAGGTACCAGCCGCGAATTTGTTGGAGACAATTTTCTTAATCAATTTTTTATGCAACTGAAACTTTAGCGCCTATTCTTGCATAGCTGTTGGGACCCCAAACTGCGATATTGGATATCGCATAAACAGCTCCGTCAATTTATGCGGCATTTGCGACACTAGCCATTGGTCCCTGGCACATAGTCTAGTAATAACTTGGAATGGCAAGGCATCAGGGGTCTATTCGCATTCAGGAGGCTCTGCAACAGGAACCACTTGCAATCGCAGTTACATGGACTCTGTCGCATTGGCCCCATCTACCAAGGTATGTTAGTACTTAATTATGGTTTTTCCCTCCATAGCTCATATGAATAAGTGAAGATATACGAAAGTTTAGATATTTTGTCAACAGAAATGAAAAATGCAGAACCCTTTATTGCGGGGTATGGAAGTCATTCTTCGATAAGTAATTGCTTATTTCCGTGCCCTTCTTGAAGCCTGGGATAGCCACTAGTTGAGACCAATTGCCTAATTCAATCGTTGAAGGATTTTGATAACATCCCCCAAGACGCCCATTGACGTGACCTCCGCTCCAGCCCTGTCAGAAAACCATGACGGAGTCAGTAATAATCACGCCGTAAGTCGACAAAGACATTGATCTGCCCCATGAAGGAAATGCCCCCGTCCCAACAACTTACTGTTTGGCGAAGGAATAAAGAGATGGCGGAGAAAATGTTTGTCTATTTGACTCACCCAGCGCCTTGGACAATTAGTGCGTTATCGCCATATCTCTCGGTGTAGAAGCTAATTATGTTATCAGAGCCCTTCAACCCGGCAATTGGAGATGAGGTGTTGAATCTTGTAAATGCTTATGATCAGTATGTGGCGAAGCAACAGTGATGACAACTACTCACGTGTGTAGCCCAACTTCGACATGGCCACTCTCAACATCAAGTTTGCCAACATATCTAATCGTCTTTCCAATTGCCTCTGCATCCCTCTTTAACTCATCCATAGCTGTATCATAATCGCCAAGCCCTTGTAAGAACTCATCAGCGGAGGCGGCTGACTCAAGAGGCTTGGGAATCAAGGTCTGAATGGGGAATGATGTTGGAGTGCGAACGTTGAGTCCAGAAAGCCGGGCAAGGATTGTGAGTTTGCGAGCAACGTCCAGACCGTTAAGATCATCTCGTGGATCGGGCTCCTGTTGTGCAATAGATTGTGAGCTTCCAGTCGGATATGGTCAGTGCAGGATCGCTAACCGTGTAACCAAGATCCCGTGCTTTCACTACCACCTCGCTGAATCTCGCACTTGAGCCTGAACCCACCGGGGCAAAGGTATTGAACAAGAAGCTCATAGTTCCAGAAAAGATTCCCTCAATCTTCTTGACCTTGTCTCCAGTTTCTATCAACTCCCTCAAAGTGCTTAACACAGGCAAACCAGCACCAACAGTCGCTTCATGGAATACATATCCTCCTCCCAGGTTGCTTGGGCCTCGGGCAGAAGCGAAAATCGAATCCCACAGGGTAATGTCACTGGAGAAACCTTTCTTGTTTGGTGTAGCAATGTGAACTCCGTTCTTCAATAGTGCTGGGTAATGTGCAGCAAGTTTCTCATCTGAAGTATTATCCACCAAAATCACTTCCCCTGGGGCACCCCTGAAGTATGAGAGAGCTTCATCTGGAAAGCTGAGGGGATTTGTAGTTGAGCGTGCTAGATTGTCGAGTGCCGAGGGGAGGAAAATTGGAGAGTAATCCTGGGAGACGACTGCAGCTGAGGACCGTGACACCACAATTGGAATAAGAATGTGTGGGGCACTGCGGTTGGACGTGATGTAGTTGGACAATTGTTTGAGGAATTCTTTGCCTACCCCTCCCACACCTGTAGTTCGGTTTTGGTTAACGTTAAAATGCAATTGTCCAGCCACCTCAAAAGGAACACCATACCAATAATTGCGATGTAAACTTTAGTCATCTCTATATTTTATGATAGAGCTCAATGGTTGGATGTATGGTTCAGTAAATGCTGATGGAGGAAATTCTGGAGGTCACTCTGGGTGTGTTACGTAAGGATTCCGTCATCTCACGTGAGCTACAGTCTGAGGGTAACGCCTGTAACTTTCTGAAATATCAGTGAAATACGTAGATATATTTACTATTGAGGCTGTATATTTTTCTGTATGCTAAGTACTTAAGTAGTTGTCTGGGTACAAAGTAGAAATAATCACGCCTAAGCCGTGCACAGTTCAAACCCAATACCGAGAGCATCCTGCATCTACTTTCGACATAGAAACTGCTGACGGGATATTTTATGCATGGATGAATGATCCCATCTTCCTCCATTTACAGCAGATGCTAGCAACGCAACTAGTCAGGCGGCTATCGCTTGAAAGTTAATGAAAACAACAAACCCTACCAACACCACGATGTAAGCTCTAGGCTATCGACATTTCCAGAATTTCAACAGCAAAATATAACTATTAAAACAAATAAGAATTACAAACATTCTCTCACTAAGCTACGGTTCCTCCAATCATCTTTTGTTTTCTCTGCATGGATAATTTTAGGGTCGGCAGTCCCGGTGGGAACATTCTGAATTCCAAAACCGATTGTTGGTTTGGGATTTGTGCCTGGAAGGAGTTGTGGCACGTACCCAGTGGCAATATTTCCAGAGAGGAGAGGCTTCCCTTGCAGTTTCCATCTTGAAGCCAAGCTTCCCCGGGCATCACGACTGACGAAACTTCTTTTCATTATAAAAGGCATATTTGATGCTGTTTCGTTCAACCCAGTGCTAGTATTAGCATGTAGAAGTACCTCAGCTTTTGTATCCCTCGCGTCGTGCATACAAAACAAGTCTGCTTGTTCAATAGTGTCGCCATTGGGAAAACTTCTATTCTTTGTCGATTGGAGGTGTTGTCCATTGCATGAATCGGTGTTTTCACCGCAACATAGCCATTAGTCCTAATTCTCTGCTTTATCAATGATTCTGTCAATGACCTGCCGCCGGTGGTGTTTTTTGTTCCAAGATTTCACTACCTGCGGCTTTAGCAGTATTTGCGCTGGCATCATGTTTCGAGAAATTCAGCTTATGTCCATCCAGAAAGCATTGAAAATTGGAGAGGCGAAACCCGTGATTGTGTGTTTGCTGTTCTGCGTTAGCGTTATGACCGATGCCGGGATGTATACTTTGGCTCCTGGCCTGATGTATATCTGAACCTTTGGTGTTCACTGTTAGTCGACATCGCTTCAAGCTTTGGCATCGAAATCACTCAATGGACTTTTCATGCATGTTTCAATCGCACAGCATGATCAAGAGATGAGGTTGCTTTACCGGTATCACCGACCTAGCCAGACTATCACCGACTACGATTTTCATATTAAAGGAAGGGTTCTTTTTTGCTGCATCAAAGCTAGCCTTGTTGGCCCCAGCTTCGGAAAGTCGGCTTTGCTGGCACTAACTCGCAGCTACCGGTACCAGGATCCCATAAAACGGCTACAGGCAAACCTGGCTATAATGAAGTGCAGAAATCCGGCCAATCTGTTCACTATAGCCAGTGTTTACTATAGAGAGGGATCACGTGAGGTAATTCAGAAAAAGCGGGGTGAGAAAAAAATTGATTTTGCATTCCGTACATACCTTTCCAGCGGCCCTGATCTCGTGTTCGGTTGCCCAATCTACCTATAACTCAGTCGCCCAATCTACCTATTACTTGATTACTATGCCTCCACAACGCAGATTTATTAGACAAATGGAAAATCTTCAACATAATGAAGATATTCTTGATCAACATGCTGAGCCTGGTATTATATCTATGTCTGAACATGTTTCTGAATGTATTTCCGCCGGTATTACCTCTTCTGCTGGTATAGATAATGATCTTGAGTCTCTTTTTGAAGCTGATACTTCATTTACACCACCTCCTCTTATTAGTATTTCTACAGCTCTTACTTTTCTTCAAGATCTTACACATTACTTTTACGCACTTACAGTTTCTTCTCTTCCACCAGTTCCTGGATCTGCTTCTATTGATGTTTCTGATCTTGAAAAATCATTGTCTAATACCCATCGATCTCTTAATCAGTATCTAGAAACACAGAAGAAGCAATCTAGTCTTGATAGTTGGCTTCATCGGTCTTAATTCTTATGTTTTATCAAGTTCTGTATCTTGTTGTGCCGATGCTTTGTACTTCATTATATCAAGTATACTTTAGGTGTAGCGGAATTAATAAATCACTGAAAGGCCTTCACTATCACTATAGTGCTTATTTCACTATAGCCAGGGCGGAATACGTGTGTGCAGAAACAATCCGGCCGATTTCTTCACTATAGCCACTTTTTCACTACTGCAAGGTTCATTATAGGCAGGTTTGCCTGTATTTGAAGTTCCCATCTTTATTCCGTATTATCGTGTCATTATACTAGTAGTTATGTATAATGGAAAGGGGTTTCTGCAGACGCAGGTCCCTGGCACCACCTAGCTAAGTTAGAGACTTCCGCTCCCTCATCTCCAAACTCGAAGAACTCTAGATGGAGAATGCATGCTATGGTTTTGTATCGTTGGAGGTACCTAATGGGTAACCAACAAGTTAGAACTACCAGTATTGCAATATGGAGAGCTCCAACTTTTGGTAATGACTGTCGTACCAACCCCCACCGAGTAATTACTCAAGTTCCCTCTTGAACTGGCAGGCTCACCGTCAGCATTGTCTCAGTATCCCCTCCAATTAGCCCGGACACAGGTGGGTGTGATGAATTCCATACCATCAGAATACATGCAGCTAATCTACACTTTTTTTCACTTTTTCACAAGGGACTGCTTCAAAACTAGGAGACTACCAGGAGAATACACAGACCTTGCCTAAAGAGAGGTTCTGCAGGAACTAGTCAATTTAGTCTGGTTCAGAGGAAGGTGTTGTGCCAACCAGACTATAGTCAATTGTCTTGTGCATTTACCCCTCCTCATACGCGCCCTATCTTCTGCAGCATCGAGGCTCAGACGAGAAGCGCTCCAAGCCTGCCGACAGGGGTGTACCACATTACCTATTACAGTATCGGTGGTGCAACACGGATATCAGACAACTACTACACTCAATATAGTAGATTTCACATAACTACTATACTGAATGCGAACAGAAAGTAGGATTCAATTGTCTACAACTCCCACGGCTGATTTCTACTGGCAATATCCTCTGCATGCAAACTTGTCAGACTGTCCAACGTTGCCTGTACATGATTCACCCATTGCTCCATTCGCTGACTTCGTACGGTGTTATCCAGGGTAAGGTGCTCCATGGACTCTTGTATTGCATAGAGCTGTTGTTGTTGTACTTGCTCACACCTCGCTCGTACCTGAGTAAACCGACTTGCCATCTCAACATCATTACGCCTACTGCCTTCTTCTTCAACCCAGACAGTTCCCATTGTTTCATACACCTCCATACCACATTCTGCAAACATCATTAAGGATGTTCTCCATCGGGCAGTAGTTAGGACTTTGACCTCAGTATCCAAGTGGAAGATGCCGGCATGGAAGTACCTTAACCTGGATAACACCGTACGAAGTCAGCGAATGGAGCAATGGGTGAATCATGTACAGGCAACGTTGGACAGTCTGACAAGTTTGCATGCAGAGGATATTAACCAGTAGAAGTCGGCCGTGGGAGTTGTAGACAATTGAATCCTACTTTATGTTCGCATTCAGTATAGTTATGTGAGATCTACTTGCTTATATTGAGTGTAGTAGTGTCTGATATCCGTGTTTCTCCGATCATGAGACTATTCTCCGATACTGTAATAGGTAAGGTGGTCGGCGGGCTTGAAGCGCTTCCCTCAGACGTGGGGGAACCCTGGGGGGCTAGACAGTCTAGGGAACCATTGAGTTGTAATGCAGCACCAAGCACCCTCAAGCTCGGATATATAAGTTTTCTAGGGCCCAAGTCAGAATGTGCGTTCACCATCTAAGCTCGCATATTGATACCATACTGTCGTCGAAATGCATCTTAAGTCTGTTTGTTTACTCTCAGCCATTTTCTCATTATCATCTACAGCGGTGGCATCTAAGTCATGTTCTGGGAAGGACACCGGATCATCAAGGAGGGAGATTAATTTTCTGAAGGGAGCTGTCACACAGTATCAGCTTACAAACCCATTAAACGACGGAGTAGCTTGTGCTTGTTACTTGCTACGGAAGTTTGACAGGTATGCTGTTTTCCGGGAGGGCGAGGAGGAGTATCTGAGGGAGGCGAATGGATACTGGAGTGCGACAGTTTGGACGACACCAAGGTGTATATTCACCCCTTCTGGGGCTAGTGATGTGGCAAAGGGAATCGCTATCATGAAAGAATGTAGGGCTCTCTTTGCGGTGAAGGGTGGAGGACATTATCCAGTAGGTTCAATTCTGAAGTCGTTTCGAGGAGAATATTAAACTTATGAGAGATTGTTTAGCCCCCAGAAATGTCCACTATTACAGATGGTGTCCTAGTTGCCCTCACAAAATTAAAGACCCTTGAACTTGCAGAGGACAAAAAATCGGTACTAGTGGGGCCTGGGCTCCGGTGGGGTGATGTCTACAGATACCTTCTTCCCCATAATGTATTTGTTGTAGGAGGACGAATTACAAACGTTGGCGTTCCGGGATTTCTCCTTGGTGGTGGAATCTCATATTTGGGAAGTAGGTGGGGCTTTGGGATGGATAACGTCGAGGAATTTGAGGTTGGTTCTTTGTGACTGCCCCTAACTTTACCTAGACTGATGCCTGTCATTGCATTAGGTCGTCCTCGCAGATTCATCGGTTGTGCGAGCCAATAAAAGGTCTCATTTAGATCTATTCTGGGCTCTCAAGGGTGGTTCTTCCAACTTTGGGATTGTTACCTCCTTCAGGCTCACAGCCCACCCCATCACCGGTAAGGCATGGATAGGAAAGTTCGCTTACAGCACCGCAACCGACCCTGATACGGGCAAGCGAAACCACATGGAGACCGTGCTGGACAAACTCCAGGCGTTCGTTGACAAAAACGATGACACTTCGGGGGTTCTCCCACTGTTCATGTACGTCCCACAGCACGGAGGACCCATTGGAGATATTTCAGTTATCAAGCTCGACGTTGAGGGTAAAATGGAAATGGGTGCTGGCTCTATTCAGGGTGAATATGGGCCTACTCCAGACATGATCCACGTTCCGAAGCTGTTCAAGGACATGACGGAGGAGATTCCTCCCATGATGGGGGCGTGGAATATCAGCCACCCTTACCAATTAACTTTGGCAATGAACCCAGATGCTCCTGATGGATTTAGGTTAGTCCTACACTCCGTGATATAGGTGAACGTGATGTTGATACAGTTACAGGCAGTCGTTCCGAGTCCATGCAGCCAAGGCAACTCGAGAATCCCTCGAATTGATCACCCACATATTCTACAATCGAATTCCAGAGCTTTTGGAGAAACTCCCTGCTGAGGAAATTCTCCAAACTCTGGGTCAAACTAGTGTTATCATTCAGCCTATCACCAAGAACATGCTAAAGCAAGGAGAGAAGCGTGGTGGTAATACATTTGGAATTAATTCTAGCCAATCTTACTACTGTAATTACCCTCTCCGAATAGTGGATGGGAAACAATTGCTAACTGAAAGTTTCCAGGGTATATCATAACTGTTACGTGGTTTGACCCAAAATATGATGAGATTATGAATGAATGGTCTGACTTGACAAGTGAACTCACATATGAGGCACTAGGGAAGAAGGGGTTGTCTCATCCATTCATTTACATGAATGATGCTCACGGAAACCAGGACGCATTTGCAGGTTATGGACAGAGGGAGATGAAGAGGCTAAAGAAGATCAGGGAGCAGTATGATCCCAAGAGGCTATGGAAGAAGGGGTTGGTAGGGGGGTATAAGATTCCAGAGTAAAAAAGTAGCTGGAAGGGCGTAAGATTTCTTGAATTTGTATCTGATACCATATAACATTTTAAGTAAAAGAGCGTATCATAACGATGGTATTGGCTGCCATGCATATCCCACACTGAGGTTGACCCCCCCCAAAAAAATATTGAAACAAAAAAGTCTTATAAAAGCAAAGAAAGAACACAACCAAAACCCATATTTTGTACAAAAAAACTCCGCCTATACCATGGACCTAGAATTCTATTTCTCGTACTTCTCCACCAGCGCCATCAACTCCTTCTGCCCATGTTTCCGCAACTTCGTCACTTATTATCCACCGTCAACGCACTCAACGCCTTCCCGTCCCTCCTACACCTTGCAATCGTCATCGCCGTCATTGCAAATTTCATATCCCTGGGGCCATCCACAGGCTCTAGAATCGCACTTGGCGCCTGTCTGATTTAACTTTTGGCCGTGCGGAGCACGCGTGTGTATCACCCTGGGCGATATAGTGTGCGCTATGGGGCCGAAGAGTTTTGGGGAGATTTTGTTTGGCCGCTATTGTATATTTGTTTGGTGTGAGATTTTGTTAGTTCTCTGGCGGTATTTGATCTTTGCGCTGGTGGGAGAAGATTTGTGCATGTCCAGTTGGAATTGGGGGGGGGGCCCTTAAGTGTGCAGATACAGAGTAGAGCGCTGTACTCTACATATATAACATATATATCATATTGGAAAGTCAGAACTGTACGGTAAGTTTGCCTTATCCGACAGCGTACATAATAACCCTGCTCGTTACGCAACCCTCGCCGCAATATGGTTGGTAACTTGGGTCAGGCACATTGCTTACTCCTCGCTGTTGCGCCCATATCCTCTGAATGAATGCTCTCACGCTGCATATTCTGATGTTGGGTTTAATTGGAGCGAATTGATGAAATAGATTTGTTGAGACAAATGGATCATTTCCTGCCACTATAGATAATGTATATATTGCTCTGGACTATAACTTTCACGAAATTTTATATTTTTTTTTCCCCCTGCCTTATCCTGCTTTTATGCTCAACGAACGTTGAACCTAGTGCCAAGATTTTCGTTAGGCTCAAAAAAAAAAAAAAAAATTGAGTAGCCAGCATTGGGAGAGGGGGACTGCGATGAATGAACCAAGTGGGTAACCCTTCTATTTGATAGTGATATTGTTGACCCCGAGATTGCAAAGTAGGTTTTCCGCACTACAGCATACGACTGGAAGAGATGAGGGATTATGAGAGTTTCTTTTTCTTTCGACCGAAGGTTATGATTGGGGGGTTTTTGAGTATTTTTGTTTCCACCTGCGGAGGGTTTTTTTCCACTTTGAGCGGCTTTTCTTCCATTTTCACCTGCGAGGATTTTTTGTCATTTACGGGGACTTCAGTCAGGCCCGGGTTTCCGGGTGGCTCCTCATGTCCCCTTACTGGGGGAATAGGAGTAAGTAAGGAGTATTTAAAAAAAAAAATAGAAAAAAAAAAATTATTTTTTTTTTCTTGCAAAGTATCATCCTGGTTTCGAGGTTTCGAGATATGGACCGGTAATAGAGCCTGGTCTTTTTCCTGACTTTTTGTTCCTGCCTGCAATTCGGCAACCAGCTTTTTGGTAGTTTATGGATACATTTCTGGAAAGCCGGGATCGTCATGCCTCTTTAAAACTACGATCAAGTTTCTATGGCACCTCGGATACGAGAATCTCTTTGATCCAACTTAGTAAGTCTTCGTGATCGGCAGCTCGATATGACCCTCTGCATCTTACAGGAAGCTCTGATTGCTTTAAATTGAGAAGCTCTTTTTAATGATATTAATCCATGATCACAGAGTTTTCAGATCTTTTCCACAGAGCAACAGAGAGGTATGAAAGAAGAAAACGAAAGACAAAAAAACTAGATCTGCTTATGCATTGCCATCATCATGCATAAATAAATATAAAATCGGCAGAATGCCACGTAAATAACCTACTACGGCGTTGGTTGCTCCGAGCTAGCGCAGAACGAGAAGATAGGTAGAACTCTGACCTAGATACCATTCATATACACGGTATCATCAATATTTATATCAGTACTACATATCAGGTTTACCTCGCTTTTCCAAATGAAGATCATCACATCAAATCAATGTTCCCCCCCGGCAGGGCCTGAAGGGGGTAGATATTGCGGATACGACCCCGAACTTGGCCCGGCAGTTGAATCCGATCTCATTGGGCCCCCAACCGCCCCTGCCATCGGTATGGCCTCCATAGTTCCACCACCAAACAAATCGAACCCAGCAAAACTAAAGTACCCACCTCCATTCAGGGTTGGCGTGCCAGAAGGCCCGTTTGAACCATCTGGGAAAAACTCGTATGGAGTCAAGTCAGAGAAGCTGTACAGGTGACCATTCACAGGGTCAAAAGACATGGCATCATGATGCGCGTCATGGTGTCCGTCGTGGATATTGTGTTGGTCAAAGGCATACATTCCATGCGAGTCAGGGCCAGAGCTGGAATATGTATATGAATGTAGAGTGGAGGAACCAGTTTGACCTTGTGCTCCGGCCGAATTGTGCACGGCATCAGGGCCTCCCTCATAATGAGAGTGCGTGTGATGGTGGGTCCCATCGAAGGAATGTGACTGGGTACTCCAGCCCGAGCCAGCATAGTCTTGCTCTTCATGTTTCGCATCCACTGGTTGCATTATGCCAGGGCCACCAATCCCTGGAGGCACCGTGGCATCAACCGAAGCATGATGACCCCTACTCGCCCCTGTTCCCTCAAGGCCTTGGGCAGCTTTGCTAGAATCATGCCATACAGCCTCCCATTTACCATGTGTATGAGTACGCCCATTCTCAACTTCTTCATCATCTTTCTGAACAAGGACACGATACTTCTTGGCCATCTTTTCCAGACCGCCAGCAATATACCAAACGATGTGCATTTCGCCTGCCCCTCGCAAACTCGGGCCACCCGTTGTTGGACTCTTTCTGAGACTGCTTCCTTTTCCTTTACCGTCTTTTAAAACAACTTCTTTGATGCCACCACTAGCAACATCCCTCAGCACCTCGATAACCTTCTCTACCAGACTCCAAACATCGTCAGTAGGATTTACTAGGTCGCCTATACTAGCGACCTTCCGCCATCTGCTGGTGACCTTCATAAGAAAAACAGCCGCGAAAGCAATCATTGTATGCACATATAGTGGTACACCTATTAAGCAAACTCTTATCTCTTCTACCGTTAGAATAGTGGTCAACACATGCTTTGCGCTTTCAATAGCCACCCTGGCCATGGTGGCCCGCTGTGGACTGAAGCCTGATATGATATCGGCAGATGATGTCTCATTTGTCGCTGACCCGGTTACTCCTCGTAATGCCAAAGAATGAAGCTGCAATTTCGCGAAATGATAATGCAACAGTACCCCCTTCGCAGGATAATCACCCACAAAGGCGTTTTTGCGAAGCCTGACGCACCAGTTATCCCGCCACTCCTCAAGCTCCCTGGAGAACGCTTCAACTGGGCCAGCCTTGCTCTTCCGCTTCTTCTTCCTGTGGTCTTTGGGCGGCTCCAGTTTTCGCTTTTTACGGGTGGCTGCTGTCGTTGGGTCCTGGATATCATCAGTCTTAAAAGTATCGTCCTTCTTCGTTGGGACATCTAAGTCATTTTCGTGCACATGTTCAGCAACTGTATTCGCATCATCATCTTCTTCAGAACTGTCGCTACCATCAGTTCCGAATAAGACCTCTTCCCGAACCATGCCGCCCTCAGAAATCTCTCCAGCAAAACACTCATAGATTCTTTCAAGCACAACAAAGAGGGCCATTTGACTGACTACTCGAAAGTCACCCTCTTTACAAAGATCACTCTCAAGATACCGTTCATATCCCTCGTTCCTGATGGCTTCATGCTGCGAGTAGCAGATAACGGGTGGTCGACCATATGCAATGCTGAAGTGATGATCGCACACATAGAGGAGATACCATAAACGAGCACGTTCATAATGAAATTTTCGTTCCTGGTCTCGCCTCATCCTTTCAGCCTCAGGGAGCTTACTACCGACTGGAGTCGTCATCAGTGCTTTCCTGAAACTCTGGTGTACATTTAGTTCGGTAGCTATCCGAACCGCGTGCCCACTCAGCTTCCAGCTCAAATCAGGAAGCCAGAATGCTGCTATTGATAGTGCTCGAACATTGTCCAATGCTTTCTGATACGGAGGTAGCCCATTCTGATACACATGTGGGCCTACTCCACCAGGTGGTTCAAACATAGAGGACGAAACAAGTGACAAAAAGTGCTGGTAACAGACTGCAAAGGTACCACTAGGCGTTGGAGAGTTTGAAGTTCTTGCTGTTGCCGTGGAGGATGCAACAGTGGCTGGTCGATGTAGGGAGGACACTGTAAGAATTGAGGCGAGAAGTAATGGAGAAGAATTGCGAACCGACGATAGACTGTCATGTACGAGAGCTACATCAAAAAGGTAATGATTCAATGTACTCCGGAATCTATGTTTCTTAGATCACCTCAATCGCGCTTAGTAAGGGGAATACATACAACTCAAATAATTCTTCAGCCTCCTCTAGGACCAATAGGCCTTTGGAAATGAGATCATCGTCACTCTCCTCTATGGACAAAGATATATGTCTGCTGAGGCCGCTTGGTCCGTTGGTGAACCTGACTGGGCCAGAATGTTCACTAGAATCACTTTCTAGCGAAGCATGAGCGTGGACGTGCGAATGGACATTCGTGGTGGAGTTACTCCTTAAGCTCCTGAGCCTAGTTACCTCGTATAGCGATCCCATCGGGTTGGTGGAAAGGGAGGCATTATATAAAGAAGCAGCATGATCGTAATACGGCGGGCGAGATGCCTTTGCCTCACGTCCTTCATCCTCAGGCCGGGATGCCTGAACATCCACATTATGACTTGGCACTGCCTCTGGTGAATTCTCTCGGGTCATTGGCATACGCGTGGCTGGAGTAGGTCGATCAGGCGATTGCCCTGCCGTAGAGCTGGCGGGGCCAATGATGGTCGGGATAGAGTCCTTTCGAAAGGACTGCTGGGTAGCAGAGTTAGGAGGTGAGTGTCCCGAGTAAAGCGTAGCAACTGTGAGGCCGGGTGAGCATGAGGACGCTGCTGACTGAATGGGTGAATTGTAGGTCGATAGTGGTCGCATTTGCTTTGTCCTGAGAATATCTTCAACTGCCCTTTGTAATTGTGCCAGCTCTTCGCTCATCTTCATTTTCCATCTAAGCGGTGGTCAGCTTGCGAAATTCAACCTGTCATGTTCAAGTAGCGATCCAATTCATTCATAATGGTGAACCCTCGGAAATGAACTCACTCAACATCCTCATCGAGTATAGTCTGCAAGCTTCGGTTGACTACGCACTCCAGCTTCATCTTTCGGCATCTCACGCATTTTGCTGCTTCTGCTGTCGCACCCAAATCGGAATCAAAATCGCATCGTATTTTTTGTTTTTTGCAAGCGGAGCACGCCCTGACCTTTCGAGAAATTTGTGGCACCCGAGGAAGGCTGCTGATTGTCGTTTTCAAGCTTGCAATTGCCGCTGTAGATGCCAATGGGGACTGCGAGGTCTCCAAATTTTGTAGCTCCTCGTTAGAGGTGGATTTGTTGCTGTTATTTGTATTGTTGAGCTCATCAAACGTACGCTTCATTTTCGATGTCGCAGAACTTCACAGGACCTGCGATATTTGTTTCTTTTCTTCTGAATAGTGCAGAAGGGACGTATTCAGTCCGGGAAGTGAAATGGTGATAGCTGCAGAGCTACCTAGGCAGAGCACCCGCTGTGGCGGTATTAACTAAGAAGCACAAGGAGGGATGGGCGATACACACGCCTTACAACCAGCAGCTCGAGCAGGTTGAACAAAACGCTCGCGCAAGGCTAAATAGGATCTTTCTGTTCTCGACTCCACCGAGGTCGACGGTGAACTTTGAGGGGCGTAGAGCCTTGGACAGAGACTCATCTCCCTGGGCTCCCGCCGGCTCGTTGGGAGTCGGGTAGATAGAGTTTAAATCTCGTCTGGGCTAAGACACGCTATGCAAATCGAGTGCTCAGGCGGCACACAAAACATGTAGCACTACGTACCTGTAGGAAGGTACCTACCGCACTTATGCCAGGCCAAGGAATTTGGTGTTGCACTAACGTTTTTCGTGCCTTACATAAGAATGCATGGGGGGCCTCTCTAGGAGATGCATCTCGTTGCATAGCCCACCACATGAATACAGGATACTTGAGAACTGCTTTGACGCAGACATCAAACCAGATAATTCATTGATGAGCTGTTTGCAAGTAAACTGTAAGGTTCAAATAGTCCTCATTCCAAAGCTCAAGCGCCTCTTCCCTATAAATATCGTCTAATCTAACGTCGTAATGGGATATCCGTCTTGTGCCTAGATTCAAGAAGCACCTGCCCAGGTAGAAAATTAATTTTCATCTGGAGGGACAAATGGAGTCACCAGCATATGTGAAAACCTGCCAGCAGATGGGGTGGCGGTTAGTCCGTGCAAATTGAGAATAATACGAAGTTAACTTTGGAGCTTTCTTACTTCTCTAGTCTCTCCTTCCCTCTCACTTCTTCTATTAGCAATGGACACTTAACCACGTTGAATTCGTCGTATAGCTCTTCAATCTGCTCCAGGTACTTCTTTTGCATTTTCCTGCGTGCAGTGCATTGCTCACATTGGCTACCTTTCCTGGGAAACAGCAGTTGGTTAACAACGATTGCATGTGTGTCGATTTCGTAGTTCGATAACTCCTGGATCATCCTCTCGGTCTCGTAAAGACTCAGAAACTCCGGTATGCAGACACAAATGAAGGTCGTCAATTCGGGATCCTTGAATTGTTTGGAAACTTCGCCAATCATTTCTCGCATTCCTTCCAGTTTTCCCATCAGCTCGTCCACGCCACCGCCAGGACCTCCAGAAGCTCCGAGTATGCCGTTGAGCATGGGGCCAAACCGTCCAGACAATTGGGAAATCTTAGAGAGAGCTTTCTCAAGGACCGTCGGGAATTGTAGAAAGCGAAGGGTGTGGCCAGTTGGGGCGGTGTCAAATATGATAACACTGTACGATAGTGACTTCACCTGCTTGAGAACTTCTGCAAATGACATGGCCTCATCTACACCAGGAATCTATTTTCCATTTAGCTTCGACTCCAACATATACTAAAACCTAGGAGAAGCAAGGCCCCTTATACGAGGGGATAAACTTGAAAACTTACACTGAATGCCAGGTCCTGCATCATATTTCCAAGGGGGTTATTCTGCGTGCCATCCGCTGGTTTCTCCGTTAGCACACATCCAGAGGCTAACTCCTTGAATCCAATTCTATGTTGCCGTTCTGCATGATGATGCTCACCATTCTCAATCAACTCTTGTATGCTGCCCGTTGGATCAATCTCCATGGCGCTGAGATTGTCAACCCCATTTACTTTTGTGGCCTCCTTTCCAAATTTCTGATCGAAAGCATCGCTAAGGTTGTGCGCTGGATCGGTTGATATCAACAGGACGCTTTCTCGATGCTTCGCTAGCTGGATGGCGAGTGAACACGATGTCGTGGTCTTGCCAACTCCACCCTTGCCTCCAACAAAAATCCAGCGGAGGGACTTCTGATCGAGAATTGATTTGAGTGTCGGCTCCATAGGCTCAAGTTCGTCAGACATGTTTATGGACTGAAATTATGTACGCCCGTGTGACCTGGTACTGTTTCGTAGTCTTGAAGTTTCGTGGATTGAAATAGCCACCGGTGAGGGCATGAGCATTAGGTAAGCCAGATTTGGCGTTCTGAGTGATGTCCAGTCACGTGCCCAGAGTAAACTGTGTGCATACCAAAAGTTTTGGTTTGGGAATCTTGCATATGCAACGCTATGCACCTCATGCAGCTTGGCATTAAACTGGTTCTGATGACAATTCATTTTATACCAGCCATGTAGCGATCTGTTTTACCTTCATTGTTACTCGCCTCCTACACTGAGATGTAATAAGCCATTTAGGTATATTCAAGGTAGTATGGCTATTTCAACAGGCAACAGTAAAGATAGATCTCATCTCTACATGGCTGCATTGCCATTGCAACCCGTTTTGGAGCTGAATAATACCAAGCTGTATATAGTGCATAGGCATTCAATATGCAAGTTTACAAACTGGATGAAAAGAACAGCCTCTTGAATTAGCCCTATTCAAGCTATGCCAGCCTCGTGCGATATGCAGCATTATACACTAATGTGGTCTATGTATTCATCATATCAATTGCTCTCGAAATTTGTAAAAATGACAAGTCCTTGAAGCTGTGGCTGCAGCCATGTAGTACAATTAAGCACCCAAAGGAGTACTAAAGGCTACAGAAGCTCACACCAAAAGTTTTCATTCCAGATTGTGGAATCTTGCATATTAAATGCCTATGCACTGCATGTTACTTGGCTTTATTCATGCACTGAAAATAGCCATACCTAAATGGCTTATTACGTGTGGAGTATGCCAAGCCTGCTGCATTAATGATGCATACACCAAGTTTCTCTGCATAGGAGAAGTAGCCTTGGCATACTCTAGCAGACGCTGCATAAAGCAACATGGGACAATGTTTTTTTTTTTTTGTTTTCTTTAAATACTCATCAGGTCCACCGCACGCAGAAAGCAAAACAGTAAGAAAAAATATTTCATAAAGCGCAGGAACCCCCATGCTGTCATTAACCGACTGATAGATGACCCCGGGAGGCCTGCTCATCCGGCCAAGTACTGTAACTGGCAAAGTAAACGAAAAGGCTCATAAACATGTAAACATAAGACAATGAAGACGTTCTGCACCCAAAGAAGCTAGTCAGGTACAAGGTGAGCAACAGTAAAGGTAAAAAAATGAGATATCCTCACATGGCAAGGAGACTAGCTCTGAACCATAGATAGACACACCATGTGAATGAGAGACTAGCTCCTTAAGGCCACGACGGGGAGGCTAGCTCCCCCAAGCGAGCCACTATTTAGCGAGAACTGTACTGTAGGTAGACTTGAATACCATCCTTTGGACCTCGTCGCAGATTAAGAGGACATTATACTTCTTGCATAGAGCATGCACCTTGGAAAGATAGCCACCTCAGGTGCAAATTACAAGTTATCTTACTGGAGGTGGAAGTTACGCATGTTTATTTTATCTATATTTTTTACGAGATTCAAAATTTGATGAGGCCTCCTGGAGACATCCAACTGGGCAAACGCATGCACAGCATTCTATTTGATACACAGGGACCCCTTATATGCGCTTTTATTAAATATGCATCGTCCTCTGGTTGAACGAAATATAATGGTGAGATACTTCGAATTTACTTCAATTAACATGTTGACACTGAGTTAGTTTGTGCCAACCAAACTAACACGGAAGTTGTAGTCTCGATCTTAAGACTTTGCTGCAGTAACGATTCTCGGCAAGACTAAGACATACAATGGAGACAGATGTATCCCTTCGGCTTCACCTATGGAAAATGTAATTGGTTATCCCTGCAGCTGAACGCGCAATTTGATCCAAATTTGGATTATCAGCTTAATAACGAGCTTGGGCATTCGTGGTCAATCCGCGGGACCACCCGGCCCAACTCGGCTCTCGGGGGCCAGTTGCCACAACTCCAACGGCAAGACACCGTGTATGCAATACGTATGCCAGCCAGCTGGGCACAATGAGAGTATTGGTCAATTTCTCAAACTCACCCGATGAAAATTTGCGATCACATAACGAACCGTAACAAACCGCCTTAACAAAATCTTAATTGCCGTCTTGCCCATGTAAATGGCCTAGTGATTAGTGATTTCCGATCGCAGGTGGTAGGGGGATGTATGATACATATACATCATGTCACGTCTATTGCTATTGCATTACGTATGAACAACCCTGCATAGGGTGATGGATTACATCGAACCGAGTGACCAGAATAACCCGCTTTCAAAGGTGGGGACTAGTAAACGTCGACCATGAAGATGCTTCGCGTGTTGTGAAATATCCTTCCATGTGGGAGTAGGATATCAATTGTGACAGCACTCAGGTACAATCTGATAGTTCATCTCTCCGTTCCAAGCAAGCATCATCGTTTGTTCGTGCAACTACGGAGTATTGACTAGCCACTTAGGGTTCGGCATTGGGAACCGGTCCCTGAATTCTCCCAAGGGCAGCGGGATGATCTAGAACATCACTCAACGTATCTTTTCATCCCATCCTCAATGTATACCACCTTATATATTTCCAAGTCACGAAATTCAAATTTACTCGCCAAAAGTCGCTACACATATGGTCGTTCTGTCAAGCACGGTGGGTATAACTGGAGTTTCTCCGCTAAGGTATTGTAAAACTAATTCTGGTACAACCTACCTTCAAGAAGCATGATAATTGTTATCAACCGCCGCAGCTAATGTCATCGATGGTCACCTGATGTCGTACATGTACTCTATAAGCGAGTATGCGATCGGCACGGTAGGCGGGTAGGTAGGCGGGAACGGCACAACAACGTGTGTATCTAAATAAGTTACTTCGCATAGGTGAGTAGCCTTGGCATACGCTACATACGGCAACATAGGGACAATGTGCCAACCAGACTAAGGGCGTTCTGCGCCTAAAGAAGCTACTCAGGATAGGAGCAACAGTAAGGGTAAACAAATCGCTACAATGGCTGTATAAAATGCATTGCCATTAGAACCCGTTTGGAGCTGAATAATGCCAAGCTGCATACGATGCATATGCATTGCATATGCAATGTTCCCAAACCGGAAGGAGGAAAAGACTTTTGGTGTATGAGCCTCTGTACAGCCCATGCCTTTATGTTTCTGGTTGCATCCACCTATTCATATCCCACCTTATCTGTGGCCGACTGGTTCGGTTGTGGCGAGGTGGGATTGCCCAGCAAACCATTGGGGCTCCCAGTTCGACTCCCAAGTCGGCTGGTAAAATCCGGGAACTTAATACCTCCCGGTGCAGACTAGCTGCGTACTCCTCTACGACTGGAGTGCGCAGTGAACTGTTTTGCTTTTTTAATATGATATGGAAAATCTTTTGTGTTTTGTAAGAATTGTAGCCAGACATTGTTTTTAAGACAAGTATCACTCAAACTCGGCTTGTACTGGAACAGTCTCGCTACAGACGTTTTGTCAGCGACTAAACCTCTGCCAACTGACAGTAGCGAGCTGTACTGGAATGCCGCATAAATATTCACCACATTTAAGATATAGAAAACTGAATTGCAGAGAGGGAGGTGTTTTGTCCTTTCTTTCCTTCATAGATTCGCTTTCTCATAATTGTTTCTTGCTATATGACAGCTATGTACAGATACATAACTTGAATATGTACAGAGTACTGACTATGTGATTATAGTCTGTGCTCAGAGCTAGACTCTATCTAGCAGAAACTCGGACGTTACTATTGCGCTTGTTCCACAATATTCATACAGTATGTACATTATGTCTGATAGCCGACATGGATCGATATTGGCTTGAAACTTCAATATGTAAGTTAGTCTCGGCACCATACAGTTTATACATGTCCAATTGGGGCACATTAGTTAATTTTAACGGCTTCCTAAATTAGCACTGCTTTTATTTTAGGATATGGCATCTCTAGACTCGGCCGTGCATCAAGCCTTACCTAAAATGGGCGAATTAACAGCGCCAATAAGAAAAAATAAATTACACTAAGTAAATTATAACAGATATAGTTATATCTATAAATAGCTATTTAGGGTTTCGGATCGGGCCGAATATTAATGATCCAATGAGAAAGGGACAAGCGCAGGCTATGTTTTGTGAAGGGATGAAGGGGGAGAGACACCGAAGTTGCATCTAGAACTGAGTGATGCTAGTTAATAGCATGATATCAATGGGAAAAGGTTCCAAATGACCTTCACATATACTGAAGTTCCCAACGTGGTGCTATGACGATCTCGCTCTGGCTCTCTGGGAGTTCACCTGTTGGTTGGTCCAACTACAGGGATTGGAGCCTCCATCTTACCAACCTCACAGGCTAGGTACTCTATCTCGCATGGAGCTTAACCATACTCAGTGGACCTAATTGAACTCTGAGTCTTCATTGGCTGGGAATATACATTGCCCTGAATGTCTGTTACGCTGGCTGGCCCTTCGAAGGTTGACGGCGTAAGATTATAAATTGTGGTTTCTTCAGTCTGGCGGAGTGCGAAAATTCATATTGCTAGATTTGCATCGCCATCTTCTCCTTCAGGGTACGGCTAGAGTTGAGGCTTCTGAAGGAATTTTCCTGTTTCTTCCTTATGTAGTAGTCTGTCATACCTCACATGACTGGAACTCCGAAGCGCCTACCAGACCGCCCTTTCTGTCCCTGCATATTGATCCATACCACAATATATCTGGGGCACAATCAGCACGCAGGTACCAATAATTGCGAATTAACATGTAAGTGTGGTGCCTATTGTGCCCTCCTTTATATCACTCTCCTAATCCCTTCATCTGATTCTAGTCGACGGCAAAGTGCTCAGCCGCGATCACTCGACAACTTTGCATCTGTTGTTGCGTGGATCTCAACCTTGAGCTGTAGCTAACAAATCCTCGGCGCTTACAGCAAAAGCAAAAAAAGAGAAATCCAAACCCGCATTCAATAAAACCGAAGTAATCTCCAACATTTCACGTGGATGATCAAGGGCGCGGCTCAGATACGACCTTCAATATATCTCATCTTGAAAATTTTCGGACACAGTCTTTCCTGATTTCTACGACGGCTTCACCATTAGCAAACAAGATGTCCATCGCAAACGTATCGGTATCATCAACACCAACCCAAAGTGTCCTCAGGGTGCTCCTTGCGACACTTCTGTTGTTAACACCGCTGGTAGCGGGGCATTTTCAACTTCAGTATCCTGGATGGAGAGGGAATACGTTGAAGGACGACATGCAGTGGCAATATCCTTGTACGTAGAAGCCTCCTGTCATACCGTATTCAGTTCCCCTGCACCAAGATAACAATTTAACTAGAAGATTAATACCCACTTGTGCGCATAGGTGCTGGTCACCCCGTCGGCCAGAACAGAACCAAATGGCCTATGGACGGCGGAAATATTCAAATCATCCCCGGTTGGAACGCAGGCCACCCCACGGCCTTTTTCTACGTCAACATGGGATATGGCAATAACCCAGCCAACCACTCAAATCCTATGGTCGGTGTTTTTCAGATTACTGGGCCGAGTAGGGACGCGTACCCGGGGAGCTTTTGCCTCAGAAAGGTGCCGCTGCCGGTGAATGCTATAGAGTGGGCGGGGTTGAAGCCGGGGGATAATGTCACTATCCAGGTTATTCAGGTGGCGCTGCACGGGGCGAGTTTGTATAACGTGAGTGCGCTCATGAGCAAGGAGCAGAATTACGTATGTGGAGAGAGTTTTGTGAGGCTAATTTGGGATTGTGGATGAACAGTGCGCAGATGTTACTCTTGTTGAGACGGCAGCGGAAGCGGATTCTATGGTGGATCGATGCGAGAACTCAACAACAATCGGTTTTAATCAGGTATACAGCACAAGGAGCAAGAGTGCGGGAGTAAGGACGGCTGGAGGAATTGCGCAAGGACTGGCTTTAGTGGTTGCTGTTGCATGGGGAGTTTGGTTGGTCGAAGGAATGCTATAAGCACGAAAGGGGTGGCTCCGAGAACTAGGGAAAGAAAAAGGGAAATATCAATGAGAGCTATACGACTAATGTCATAACCACTCAGCCATATTCCCTTCACTGGTATTTTCTGTTCACGAGTTTTGGAGCGAGGGAGTGTTAGCGCATGCATATTTCACATATATATCTCTTTCTCAATACTTCTATGTATATAATTTCCGAATACAAGTCAGATTCCACTATGCGTATATTCAGGGTGCAATCGCGCGTATTTTCAGAGGCGGCTATTATAAGGCGGCTATTCCAAGGCGGTTATTCTAGCTGTGTGCTATGGACGGAAGGTATACCTATGTACAACTGAGATTATCTGCACCTTACATAGATGTCAGGGGCGTGAGGCTCTTCGAATTTCGCCGCGGAGTGTGTAGTAATGAGTTGCAATTATCAATTCCCTGGTCCACTACCCTGAAGTAGAAATCCTGTTACATATGTAACCACAATCATAAGGGTATTCACCCAACCAACGGAAAGCGCACCATAACAAAGCCCCAATAGCTCAGATAACATACCTTCGGAAAACCATGCTTATCAATAACGTGTAACCTTCTTTTCTGGGGAGTCGAGCATAACCTATCACACCCCTCCACAAAACACTGAAATGTTTTCCCCCCCTTCTCTTTTCTCAATTCATTGAACACACCATGGTTCTTAGCAATATGTATCGTCAGATACCTCTCAGATGGAAAATTCCGGTGGCATTCATGACATCGATTACTGTGCTGCTGGTGGTAATGGGCTTCGAATTCTGCATAGCTGGAGAAGGGGCGTTGGTTGCAATGGGGGAGGAAGTTGCAAGAGATCACCGGGGGGTTGGTGAGACGATTAGCGGAGAGTTTGGGGTCCAGTCTATTGTACTTTCTAGATGCTGTGGTACTAGAGGCAGCAGAGTCGCAGTCGGAGTCTCT